>JABFEX010000818.1:0-26459 GCA_013623515.1 Fusarium illudens | reverse complement strand
AGGGGGCTGTGTCTCCCATCCCACATGCTCTCTGCTCTCCACCACGGCCCGCAGAGCATGCGAGACAGTCGACCAGACCGTCTGTCCGTCGGCCATTGTTTTGGCCTCCAGCTAATAATCTTGAGCAAATCCTCGACTGACCATCTCCACTGCAGCCAGTAAAAGGTGGTCAACATTCCTCGCGTCGGCATTGGTCCGTAGCAAAGGACGCATATACGCCATTGACATTCCCTCACCACCAAAACAGCCAGACACGTACTTTTCACTAGACCAGTCCTTCTCCTGGGTTGACATTCTTACTGCCAGAAACGCCATGTTTTCGCCTCCCATATGCCAACCACCAACTGCATACAACCTCTGTCGATAGTCACTTGTCATATCCCCAAGTCGTCCCGAGCCCTCTCCCACCAAACCCAGCACAGTGGGATACCTACCACCTGGCTGCATCTCGCAGAAGAAACGAGTCCGTGTGTACCCTCGAGTTCCGGGGCCCGCCGCCGGACTGGTTTGGTTTTAAAGTGGTCCCTTTTGACTCGCGGATCGACGGTTGCTCGCCCGAGATCTGAGACATTATGGGGTCTCCGTTGTAAGCGAGCAACCTTGCCCGTCAATGATATGCTGGGAACCCCAGGCGCAACTCGGTGGCTCAATCTGCGTCAGGCTCCTTTCCTCTTCCAATCAGAGCCTTGCTGTCTTCAACTTTGCTTCTATCATATTTGATATCGTCTGCTTCCTGTCGCCACATCCCCTCTCGGTATAGGTAGCCAGCCTAGAGTCCAATACCAACATGGCCCAAACTACCTACCGAGTAGGTGCTGCAGTCTTGATACCAGCAGCTTGTCTTCGTTCCTGCCTCCCTTGGTCTCCTTAGTCCGTAGTCCTGCTCTTGGCCACACATGTGCCTTGATCGTCCATTTGCCGTCATCATATCTCCGTGCCATATCTCCACGCTGATCCTACCTACATTCAACGCCACCTCCATGGCGTATTGTATTGGCTCATGTCGAAATGTCACTCCGTCTCAGAGTCCTCTTTCAAGATTGAGAAACCAATAGTGAGAATAATTCGTCTTTTTTTTTATTTTGGAATACTAACTGGGCCTTTCCAATGCCCGCCACCTCGTCTCTTCTCAACCATTCCATCATCAAGAATGTGGAATACAGCCGTCATCAAAACACCAACAAAAGAACTTGATTCCTTTCGTTTGACACCGATTCAGAACCTCCCATTGAACGCCTCAACGCCTCTGACAATGGACTTGGTTGTGTATGAACAACAAAATCATGCAAACCGACAAAACAGACCATTTTCCGCCTCCTCTCAAGTTCCAATCGTACAACCATTACACCAACCCTTCTTTCGTCGTCTCTTTCCCCATCATTCTTCCAAATGGGGACTCTTGCTGAAGCCACTCATTACTGTGCTGCTTGTGGCGTCGACATGACAGTCAGGCTGCAGATGCTATAAGTCTCTCCTCTCTTTTCCCAGCTCCACTTCTTATGTCGAAAATGTTGAATGTGAATGTGTGTGGCCAAATATGTAAGTAGGTGTGTGTGCGTGTGCGTGTGTGCGTGTGTGTGTGTGTGTGTGTGTGTGTGTGTGTGCATGTCTCCAAGCGGATGGTGCGGGTGTGTTGTGCTGTATGTCTCATATATGAGCATCTCCACTCGCTCCCCTCGACTGTCTTGTTTTCTCGCAGGTGGCGAGGTGCAGTATCCTTCAAGCAAGGTACCCGGTCAGGATGAGTCCATGTGTTCTGCTCAGTACTCGAGGTCCCGCTTCTCGGCCTTAGCCTTTGACGGTGCTCGTCGCTTCCGGCTGCGCTCCTCCTGTTCGATGACAGGAACTGCGGCCGGGATGAACTCAACACCGCGGTTGCGGCTGTTGGGTCGTGCATGCAGCTTGCGGTGGTTGTTGAGGTTGTCCTGGCGGTTGAACTGATCCTTTCCGCAGAATTCGCATGAGAAGCGGTTGGGGCCTTCACCGTGAAAACTGTCGAGTTTTGGTCAGCCACCATGTCTGAGGCTCATGCCTGTGTGAAACCATTCTACAGGGCAGGGTAGTACTCACGTTTGCTTGTGACGCTTGAGATGCTCATTGCGGCGAAACGCCTTGTGGCAGCCAGGGTAATCGCACTTGCACATGGCCCTCCGGACAACATCAACTTGTGCGGATTCAGGCTTGTCGGACCGCTTCCTTGATGATCGAATCTGGGCGCGCTGAAGCTCTGTGGTCTTTCGCTGAATCTCGTGCACCATCATCTTTCGCTGAGCGCGCATCCGGTTCGGCGAGTTGGGGTCGTGCAGAGAGTAAGCACCCAGAGGAGACTGGGAGTGTCGGTCCAGGTCAAAAGACTCAAATTCGCTCGAAAGCTGCTTGTTGGGGAAGAAGGAGATTGGGCTGTCGTTGGCGCAGGACCAAGACGAGGCGGTGTCGGCAGCTTCAGATCCAGATAGGCTCTGAGTGGGGGTCATCATGAAAGAGGTTGCTCCCATGGATGCCTCTGGAGAGTACCCGTACATGCCAAACGAGTTTGATGGTGTCAATGATCCCATGGAACCCTGGTGAGCCATGTTCATCTCCAGCATCTGCTCATAGTCGAAGCCAATGTGCTCTCGCTTGATGGGAGTGTTGGGGAGACCCTCAGAGAAGGGCATCTGCTCGGGCTCAGACTTGACAGGGCCAAAGAGGAACTTGCCCATCGAGGACGAAGGGGGAGTCAGCTCGGTCCGTTGCGAGGCAGTGCTGTAGGGGCCGTCGAATTCCATAGTGCTGAATTCATGAGGAGTTGACCGTCGGGATGTAGGCGTGAAGGGGTCATAGGCGGATGAGGCGGATGAGAAGCTGTTCGTGGTTGAAGGGCAGGTCATGGGTTGGTTGCTGCACAGGCTAAAGCTGTCGTCCATGTCGAACCGGAAATCCGACTCAAACTGCATCTTGGTGAAGATAAAAGGGAGTGTGGTGGTGAAGGATTAAATGGAAGGAGGAGGAGTGTTTGAGTAGGTGTATATGTCTGAGTCTCCTTGAAGAGAAGGGCAACAGTTCTCAGAGTTCGTTCCAAAGTGTAGAGAGACTCAGTCGAAACAGTCAAGAGTCTTGGTGCTTTCAGGCTCTCAATGATCTGGTGAGTCTTGTCGGGAATGCTTTTTCGTCGACGACGACGGACGCCCTTGAAGATATAGAGAATGAGGTGGAATGAGCTGTGCTGTAAGAGACCTGCGGGCTTGAGACATCCAGACTGCAGATCAACCACCAGTAGATCCTCGAATGTACCTGGTGCTAGTCGAAAGGACCGAGAGACAAGAGGTGCGCTGCAGCAGGTCAAGAATGCGGACTGGGGTCGACGGTCTGTAGACAGGCGATCGAGACCAGGCCCCCGATGAGTAGGGCGGGAGAGGCGTGCTCCACTGTGGATGCTGTACAATATTTCTCGCATATATGTGTGATGTTTTGGACGATGGTGTATCAGTTATCACTAAACGTCCCTGGTGATGTTTCGCCGTTCCCTCGAACAGCCTCAGCTCGGCTAGCACACAACTAGTTATACAACGAGAGCAGAGCCGATAAAGAGACCATGACAGACTTGGCACCTGACCCGAGCGGCGGGCACTTGAGCACTTGACCAGAGCCAAGGCCAGAAGAAGGCGCAGGATGTTAAAAAAAGAGAACAAAGGATGTCTGTATTCGTAGTAGTCGAGCTACACTGGACAAGCATGTTAGCAGTCTCGGGCGTGGGAGCCAACTATGGGCGTGTGCCAACAGAGTCCCTGGCACCGGTGTGGTTCCTAGAAGCCACACCTTACCAATTGACCCTTTTGCCCTGGACCATGTTGCGGATCCCGACCAAGGCGATGAGGGAGGAGGGTGGATGTCGTGATGCGCCCACACCTGAATCTTAGGATCACCAAGGCCCACGACCAAGCAAGAAGCGAGATCGGTCCCTGCATGAGTTCGTGAACCGTACCCCGCGGGGTGGACTGCTGTTGAGATCTGACGCCAGGCCACTATCTCGCACATCTGCCACTGGGCCTGTCAAGCCTTCAAAGCCATTCACCACGCCTCCCCCTCCATCCCCAGACAGCTGTGATGATGGACGCACTTGGGCGGGGGCACATCAGATCTCCTCTGGGATCGCTGGTTCTCTCGCCCCCAGCTGTAATGGACAGGACCCCGAGGAATGGGACAAGACCTGGAATGGACCAAGGCAAATCTCCGCCTAAAAGACCGTCGAGCTGAAACAAGGCTATTCTGGCCGAGAGGATCCGAGTTGTGTGTTCCTGAGCGTGCCTGGATGTGTAACCTCTCAGAGACACGCCCCATCCAGAGCCCTTTGGGTGCTCGATACCCAACTCCCTTTGGCCATCTCAAGACGCAAGAAGGATCGATAGGAGAGATGCCATCTCAACAGATGAAGATGTGGAGACCTTGGATGTCTGCAAAGGGGGCAAAGCAGTAATCTGGCCCTATTTGAGAAAAGCAATGAGACTGGTTTTGCGGCGCAGGTCTCACTCAACGCGACCTGCGGCTGTTCCTGAGGGCGCATTATCAATTGTGACGGTACGTATTCACAAAGCATACTGTCCTCGGACCCAATGACGCTGGGAGCCGACCGTCGGGATATGTGACCCCTGTTCCGATATGGACGTTTCGGAGCGTTGTTTGCCGTTGACAAGCAACGCGGGAAGGCCAACATCGGCCTCTTTCTCCAGGCAGATCGCCATGTGCGCGGGAAATTCGTGATGTCATTCCACGTCGGCTCCAGTGCGGTCCAACAAGGCTGGCAGCTACCTGGCCATACTCCAGGTCCGGTGAATGAAGAAGCAGCCAGTAGGTTGCAGTGCAGGAGGGCGACAGGGGGAGTTGACCAACGTGCCTGGGTGTGGTACAGGCCGAATAGTGCGCATCTTGGGGGACGAACGGCCTCGTGCCGGACTGAAAGACGCGTGTGAACATGGGAAGGGCGGCTGTGGGGAGTGAGAACAATAGAAAATGGATATCCAGGCCCTATTGACGTTTGGGAGATGGTCAGCCCGATCCAGAGCCTCACGGCCACCACCTACCGTAACCGGTTTACTCTGGGCCACGCACGGTTCTCGTTCTTGACTAGCCCCAACGCTTGGAGAACGGTTGCTTTCCTTGCGGACAGTGCGTGCTCCATAAACGCAACCTCGGGTTACTCGACATTAGCTTGGCAGCTGGAGGCGCTGAGAGGCTGTGGTGTGGATTGTGGTGGGCTCCCCCATGGTTGGCTGATCGAGTCTACTCGGCCGGGGGGAGGCCAGGCCCGAGTGGCCAAGGTGCCGAGGCGTTCGAGCTGAGAACCGATGGCCAAGATAATGATGTGTCGCTCGACCATAGTGGACGCTTCCTCAGCTGCCACCAGGAGACTCGGGGAGGTTGTTCAGTCCGAGAATCTGTCAATATTGCAGACTCGAGACTTACGGTTGAGAAGAGGGTAAAAGGCAATAGTTCCAGCTTCCCTCGATTCGCTCATTTCCCATGTCCTCATCTTTTGCCATTATTCGCAAGTCTATCGCCTTTGAAAGGGCCAAAAATTGAAGGGTTAGAGGGGCAATGGAGACGTGCCTGTGTCTGTGGTCATCCAGGTGCTCCCTGAGAGCGCGAACGCGCTCTGGAACAAGGGCGGCTGGAGTCATAACAAAGGGGCAGATGGAGCAGCTCGTTAGGGCGTTGGCCGTCCCTTGAGCAGAACCGCTAACGCGAGGCTCACGGGAGGCCGTCGCGGCAGCAATTAGACAAGGCTCTCCGAGGCAGCGAGCGGTGATAGGACGAGATGTGGGTTCTGTCGTCGGCGTGGATCCCGGTCGCCGCAGGTCAAGGGCCCTCTTGGTGCAGCCGGTCGATCTTCCGGGGCCGATCCAGGGATCCTCCTGTGAAGCTAGGAACCGAGCAGGGGAACATGGGGGACGGACGGCCGTGGGACTCGTGCGTGGGTACTGGCACTGGCACTGGCACTGGGCAGGCTGAATCGGCTCTTCTCAAGCCCCTGGCCGGCTGATGGGTATGGGTGAGACATTTGAGATGGATTGGCAGTTGGTAATAACTCAGATCTTTGGGAACTATTACGGAGTAGAGGAAGAAGGAACGACGGTATGCGCACTGATGCATGTCGCACTGTGCTGTGCTGCCCCTTCCCCTTTGGGACGAGTGCTCTCTGAACTGCTCCTGCTCCTGCCCACTGAACTAATACGTAGTACCTAGGTCTGATTCTGATTCTCCCGGCAACGCCGGGTTCGGCCCCCGCCAAAACCGTTCCTTTTTCAGCTCCATTCTTTTTCCTTCTCATCTCCAGATGGATGTCTTTGTCTCCATTATTATCTGCACTTCATTTCTCAACGTCCTGTCGGACAAAGAACGCCTGCTGCAGCGAGCGAGCATGGCAGCTGCGCGCACGGTACGCTACCTACGGTACGGATATCCGTAATCCAACCGCATACCCACTTGCTGCATTTGCTCGTCATATCGTAAGTTTTTCAAGCGCCTCATAAGCCAGAGCTGGGGAGTTGACTGACTGCTTTGACGCGCCCTACGTAGTCGTCGGATAGCCATATCCACTTCCCGCTCGGTCTCGCGTGCTTCCAATCCTCCTAGCCTCTCGGCACCCCAGCTGTCAACGCCAGGAGGTTCCTATCAGGGCTCTCGTTGCCTGCCCACGGCTTTCTTCTGTTCAGTTGATAACTGGGTCATGCTCGATATGGATGCCCGGCCCCGACCATCACCGTCATCACCGTTCCCAGACCGAAGTGCCTTGCTCCGCCCCGGCACTGGAACTGGACGGATAGGATGAGCGTGTGCAATAGATACATACACTCGACTGTTTCGTGTCACACAGGATCAAACGGCTCTCTCCGCTCAAACGGCTCTCTCCGCTCAAACATCCAAATCTCTTCAAAGCGGCGATCTCATGTCGACTTGCTTCTTGGCCGTACAGATGTGATCATCGATCTGCCCGCTCTCTACCAAGTCTCACCCCGCGTCTTCTGGTCCGCGACTCTCCCTCCATCTCCGGAGTGACAAGCCCTGCGTCTGCTTCTCCTGTCGAGACCTTGTGTTGGATAATCCAAGACTCGACAGGTCCTCGCAGAATGATCAGTCATATATCCTGCCACCACTGCCAAAACCACCCAAGGTGTAATCAGACAAAAGTGGCCACCTACTTACGCCATCCACGCCTCACGCAGCGCCCTTTGCTTTTTTCCGCCTCCCATGTCGGCCCTAGCGTCATCTGATGGACAGGGGCTCCCTCGGTGGTGGTCCATCTTCCGTTCGCTGAGATGGCGCTGGAGAACTCTCTGCGCGAATCGTTCATCAAGCCCAGACACGATATCTTGGGTTCGCCTCGTTCAGCCCAGGTGCGGAGGCGCACTCACTACTCGCTGATGGTGTTACCATCTTGTTTTGGGTCTCTCCTGGCATCCCTTTGGGAGGCAGACGCATCCTTGACAGCTGGACTGGCGCCGTTGTTGCGGCTATTGCCCATCCACCGTCCGTCTGTCTCCCTTGTCATACGCACAACAGGCTACCTCTACTGCTCTCCCTCATTCTCAGTTTTCAGCGTTGCTGAACGTCTTGCGCACCTATTGCATACTATCAGTCGAGCTACTGTAGCCTCAGCCGTAAGCAGCCAAATCCCGATGGCCTAGCGGCGGCTTCCATGGTCAATCCGCTCGGTAGCACTGGCTCCCGCTGCGGGCTCTCACCAGATATCCTACCACAGACCCAGCTGTGACAGTCCAATGCAACCATTTTTACGGGCTTGCAGCGCCAGCATTTTTGCGATTTTGATATATGACAAGAGGTCGTCTCCTCCCCTGATCTCCGGGGTCTTAGCACTCGGGATGCCGCCGGCAAAGGCCTCTCCACCAGAAAATCTTGGCCCGGATTACACTCTGCAATGCTGGCACTAACTAGGTGGGTATGCGAGTCTTGGGTAGCTCCCGTACGCCTCCAGTCTCCTCTCTGTCCGTCTGTGGGACTCCATCTCAAGTTGTTACTTTGTTTCTCGTTAATGGTCCTCGGTTGCCCTCGCGTGGCCCACACTGAGTCAGGACCAGCGACCCATTCTCTCTCATACCGATGAGAATCGAGACTCGCTATCACCGACACTTTTCTGGATCCTTGGGGATCATGGCAGCCAGGCACCATCCCATCTGGCAGCTTTGGTGTTCCATGGGGATCGGAGTTACACTGCATGGGAATCTCCCGAAGGTTGGCGGGAGATGACATGAGTAGTCAGGGGTCCCGGGTCTGCTCCGTGCAGTGAACCTTGACCCTCTAATCACTGCCGGCCCTCGGCTACAAGCCTCATCTGCACTCGTGTCCGCTGCAAGATGTGGCAACCCGCCATCCATGTGCCTGCTGTGCCTGCTGTGCCTGCTGTGCCTATGCCACTGTTACACCCGCTCGGGAGGATCTTGGCCGTGACACAAGGAATCTACATCTAAAGAATTCTGCACATCATCCCAGCATAACTTCTTGTGTAACGTTGGGGTTTCCTTTTCTCCATTCAACCGCTTCTTGTGTTCCCCAATCCTATCAGTGGCTTCTGGCGCCCAGGGTACTCCTCAACCGTTGGCGGTGGAATGTTACCAGAACGCCTCAAGGTCAAAGTGACCGTTGTACGCGTGCCCACCGGCTTCTACGAGTGTTGGGTCGGAGGGATACCCCAATCTCGGACCTTGTCTCCGCGCACTCGCCTGTCTATGCAATATGCTTCAACGGGCGATCTAGTCAGGACAATGCCCATTTGCAATAATACAATGTCATTTCAATCATGGGCCATGAGGGGGCTATCCCTTCCTAAACAGGACCACTTCCTCCTCAAAAAGTCAAGGTTCTAGGGTAGGTAGGCAGAGGTGTGCTTGTGGTGCCCCAATACTACTACAATTCACGAAGCAATGGCAACCGTGATTGCTCGGGTGCTCAGGGTGGCCAGACCATTCTACAACGCCTCGTAACTCTGGATGACATGATAGTTCACACGAGGCTGGCTCAAGGTTATCCATGAATAAAAATTATCCACTGAAATTATCGTGTGTTGTTGTCCCAACTGGTCCCTCTCTCCCCCCCCTAGAGCCGCTCGAATGCATATCAACCTCAACGGGGGAGTGCAGTTATTACGACGACCTGCATGATCTGGAGCCACCTGTCAAATCTTCCAAGTGCTGCACAAAAAACGCTGTTGCAGAAGATCGCCCCGACGCCGCAGGACGCCGCAAATCTCGATGCTGCGAGAGGCAAGGCCTCAGCTTACAGGCCGAGATTCTGAGTCGACAACTCTTGGGCAATAGGCAAAGACGCCCACAAAATGCTACTCTGTGAAAATGAACAGCTTGTCTCCACGATTGCCATGATCCGGAGTGGGCGCAAAGTCATAAATACGCATGCCACATGCCCCCATTCCCAAACCTCCTCCCAAGTCTTCCCCCCCCCCGTACTCAACAGTTTTGTGATTTTCCCTCGGTCGCTTCTGCCCCCGACACAGAATGTGCACCATCTGGAGAGTCACCTTTTCCTGCCGGAGGCCTGACCACCAAGAGTATATAACCCGGTGCGATCGTGGTCCCAACTGTCGGGTCAAGAAGAATTTGTCACCCCCGGATAGGGGGGGGAGGGTGGAAACGTGTATGGTCGACACCCACCGTATAGTCGATCCTCACCTTCCAAGGCCCAGAAAGTAACCCCCTAGGTGAGGGAGAACTCTCCCCTGTGGCCTGGCCCTATTTTGCCGCTGACAGGAGTTTATATAGCCGGTGGGGAGGCGTGACCGCCTGTCGAGAGACCTGCGGCGACGGACGACAAGCCGGAATACAGCGGACCAAGTGAGCTGAATCCTACCCCAAGACCAGGCCAAGAAGCTCACAGAGAACACAGAACATAGGGTCACTTTCTATTCTGAAATTTTCACGGACAGAGCTGGATATGCTTCTGGTTAGTGACTCCATCCGTGCGTGCCCGCGACAACGCAAGTCATCATGATATTCTCTCGGCTCCCGAGAGTCCCTGGAAGACGGTGCTTTGCGATGGGGTTTACAGCTTCCTTTTTGATCTCTGGGCGTTACTTGTTTCTTGTATATTGCGAAAAACGGGTCGTGTCGGCGCGAGTGACACGACCCCATCTGTGTTTGGCGGACTGAGATTTTGAGCACCTTTCTCGCTAGCCTGGAGTAATAACGACCGCGATGTTTACACCAGACTAAATTCTCGAAACTTCTAGTTGAAACTATAGTGCCCATGCTGAGTGGTACGTAGAGCCAGGTCTATGAAGCTGGGCAGTCTGTAGGCCCTGCTCCGGCCCCCATCCATAACCTGAGCGCCGTGGCCGGCCTGCCGGATATATAGCAAGATGGGGAATTTTGAATGCAGGAATCACTCGGCGGTCAAGATTCCCATGTTTCCCCCCCAGATAAGCAGTATCCCTACGTTTTCGATAAGGCTGCAACAGTCCGGGGTTGGTCGGGTATGTATGGGCCCCACGAGCAGTCCTTGGGCAAATCGTGTAATCCTCCCCCAGTGTCCCCCCTCGGCACCTATTAAAGTGCCGAGCCATGTTTCCTGCATATTAGTTCATCTGAGGTATAGTGGTATTATTAGTGATAGGCTGGTTGGTGCCGGACGCCCCTGCAGAAACCGGCATGTCGACACTATGCCCTAACGGTTCTGTGTAACTACATGTCCCGAAATGGCGGGTCGGAGAGATGTGACTCGGAGGTATCACGGACCTTCTTGACTCGGACCGATACTTTGTTTGGAGTCTATTTTAGCATGATTGGCTGAAGCTCTATGTATTTCCATTTCCGACAATATCTAACTTTTGTGCCAATGTAGTTGCTTAGTCCATCACCGCCTCCTCAGTTTCAGCTTCCATGTCCTCCAGCACCTCGTCCATCTCCGCCTGGGTAGCTTCCAAACCCTCGGAACTCATGAGCTTATTATCCTTGTCCTCAGCTGTGTGGGGTTTGATGATTAGCGTATGGCTTCAAACGTGGGGCGGGAATGATGAAACTTACTTCGACGCTCAACAAGGAGGTTCTCTTGGACCTCGCAGTCGGTCAGAACGGACCCGTCACCAATCACGCATCGCTTTCCGAGAATGCACCGAGTTAGCTTGCAAGCCCTACCGACAACTACACCTTCCATCAAGAGGCACTGCGAGAGCTTGGCTCCTTCGTTGATCTGCGAGTTGGCTCCCACCACGCACTCCTTGATGGATGTCTTTTCCTCAACCGTGACATTTTCAGCGATGAGACTGTCCTGCTTGGTGATGGTGGTACGGGGTTTGACGCCTTCGGGGTAGGCGATTTTCTTCGCATGGGCATAAGGCGAAGCCGACTCTCCGCCAGTCTCCTCGAGGGATGGCAGCTTGGCCAGCTGAAGTGAAATGGCAAGTAGCAACTGTGCCGTGTCCACGCGGCGGATCAGTGGTGCGGAGCCACCAGCTGTGTGGACATAGGCAACGATCGGCGGTACCTCGAATTGGGCCCTCTTGTCATGCGACGGCTCGCCCCCGATAGAGATCCCTGGAGGCGCCGAGTCGGCGGCGTTGGCATTCGGGGAAGGTTGCTCGAGGCCGAGTTTTCCATCCGGACTGTGGTCCCTGGTAGATGTTTCGCCCTCGTGGGAGTTCTCTGGCGTCTCCTCGACCCGACCGTGACCGCAGACCGAGTCCATCTTGAGCTTCTCAGCCAAGCCCGATTGCCAGCCTGCCTTGGCCCACCACCCGATAACATCTTCGCCGATGCTCTCCAAGCGCTCATTCTCCTTGACAAAGTCCAGGACCCACCGAGGAAAGATGTAGATGTGAGCGTCTCTGTGGGTGGTAAACATCCGGATGCGGGAGTGGGCTCGCAATAAACCGTGGCGAACTGGAAAGCCTTTTCTCTCTTCCGTGAGATCGTTCAAAGAATCGGTCGGCATCGAGTACACAACCTTGGAGAGGCTGGAGAATAGTGATCCCTTGGGAGGTGTGACGGGGGTTGAGGGCAGAGGGGCCGTTGCGAAGAAGTCGGTATTCTCGCCCTTGACCGGCGTAGTAGTTTTCGTGTCATACCAGACACCCAGCCCCCCACTGGGGAGTGAGCGATGGCCGTTGGAGAGTCTGGGAGCTCCCAGAAGGTCCGTCAGACTGGCCGACTTGACCATCCAGGACTGGAGGAGTTTCTCGCCACCAAGTTCGCAGACCAGATCGCATGGAAGAACAACAAAGTCGCCAGTGACCAGCTCCCGAATTTCTGGTAGTCTCAGGATCTCGGCTGTGCCCGTGTTCTGGTCAAGATCTGCGGGTGAGAGAATGTCCGGCCGCGGCAGAGGCAGCGCCGTCAGGTAAGGGTTGGTGTTCAGAGCAGTGGTGATGGCAGCGGAAGCTGTGGGCGGGCAAATGAGAGTGATAGCTAAGTAGTATTAGATATGGTATCGCGTTTTCGAGTTGAAATGGCAAATATGGCTGTCCGACTGCAGGGCAGGCCGCCGCTCTCAGCACCAAGACGTGACTCACTCGTGATGCCCATCCGATAGCAGAAATCGATGGGATACCAGACCATGGGCCGGTTCGCAATCGGCAAAAGAGCCTTTGGGTTCTCATCGGGGTTGGAGGTGAAAGTCGGAAATGACGACCCAGGTCCGCAAAGAATGAGGGCTTGAAGCCCGGTTGAGGGCATCGAGACAGCGTGGGGCATGATGCCGCGGGGTGCCCTGGGCTGGAGTCGGAGTCGGTGCTGAGAGGCTTTGCAGAGAAGTGAAACCTCTATAAATTCGCGTATAGGGATACCAGTGATCCAGTGATCGAATCGGCCTCCTGATGCTAGGGTGCAGGTCGCAGTTGAGTCGTTTTCATTGACATGCAGTGAAGAGTCACTCAAATCATCGCCAAGACATCAAAAAAGTAGGTGGGATGTCCCACCTGTGGCTCAACCGCCGCCTCAACAGCCACACCTAGCGCCCGGGCCATTCACGTGCTGGGGCTGCAAGGCTGACCTCGGCGCGGATATTCAATAGTCCCCCACAATGTGCCCCTGAGCAGCTCATCGGACCTCGGGTTGTTGACCCCGGGTTGGGTTGCTGGGGGGCGATGGCCTCAGCTCCACCCTCTTGTTGATGTCGGTGATACACCAGCCACCGCGCCTATCAAGGAGCTGTATTTGACCAGAAGATTTCGTTTTCATCGGAGCGACGTCACCAATCCGTCGCAATTACCAACAACAAGTATCCCTCGAGGCTTCAACGACGTTTCAAAGCCCTCCGCCCCCCTCTGCCGCCGCGCCGTCCCCTCCACCTAGCGATGCGACAGTGCGCCGCTTAAATGTCTCCCGATCACGGATCGTCGCGGTCGCGACGGGGAGTTTGGAGCCACTGGGTGCCCCTCGCAGTCACTCTTACGGTCGCGACCGTGGGTGTGGTCGCTTGGGTATGGAGCCAGCGAAAGGACGAGGATGAAGACGAGCATCTTGCTGGCCTCGACTACGACAACCAAGCTTATGGCGGCGAAAGCCAGGCACGCCGCTCAAGGGACTTGGGCCGGGGCGATACTCGAGGACTAGAGAAGCCAACACGACCCGAAGAACAAATTCATGGCATTGCGCAGGTGGACGAAGAAGCAACAGGCTCCGGAGGCTGGCGACAGTTCATCGACTCGACAGGTAAGAGTGTAGCCGCCGGCGTCGCAGCTACAGGCACAGTCATGGGCAAAGCCTTGGCCTCAATTCGCGAAGAAGACAAGAGTCACTATGGCGATGGCAACCCCTGGTCGGAGGAAGCAGAAGCTAAGAAAGAACGAGCGCCTGCGACGGCACCCTCGCCCCTCGTCGGTGGCAAGCGACGCAAGACTGTTGCTATCGTAGTCTCCGCCGATACCCAAGTTGGACCCGAGGACGAGGATCCATTCCACGAGCATGCGGTAAGCCAGCCTGACCTTGAACCCTTCTCGAGTTACTGACGTGGCATTCAGTCCATCTTGTCGCATATTCCGCGACACAACGACTTTTCCAAAACCAAGGTCTTTGTTTTGATCTATGCCCCAGGTCTGAAGGACACTGCAGTGGATACTGCTACGAGTAACCTTCCGCCAACTTCGCTCAGCTCTTCATTTTCTAACATCGGACACGATCAAGCTCAAACTCCTGGCGAGGAAGTGAAGAACCCCCTGTAAGTTTTCACACCGTTTGTGTGGGCAGTCTCCTAACCGTCCAAGGTCTTCCGGAAGCCCCGGGTTCAACTCTGTTTACTCGCAGGCCCTGGCTCTGGTTGAGAAGGAGACCATGGTTCTCCCTTTCACCACGCCCAATGGCCACGTTCACATCCTCCGTCATCTCCAGCCGGAGGTCATCTACCTTCAGAAGTCCCTTTCTGGAGAAGACGGCAGCACCATCACAACGCTCCAGACCTGGCTTCGTCACGACGTCATCCTCGTTGTCGGGGCTGACGGTGGCTCTGGTGGTCTGGCAGATAGTGAGTCGGAAGCTGAAAGGGCTGGAAAGAGTCAGGAGTGGTGGCAGCGGCCCGAGAGAGTCGGCCGAGGACGCGGTGTTGTGGTTGTTGATAGTACGAGGGTAAATGACGACTGGGCACGCCGAGTTCAGGGCCAGGAGTGAGGTCAAGATTGGATGGCTTATGAACTGGCAGAAGATACCAACCTTTTGAGATTTAGTTATGTGAGCAGAGTACGTAGGTACCTTAGGTAGTTGGAAATACGGGACATGCTGCTTTTTTATCGATGAAAGTCTGTTGAAACCTTGTTATAATGTGAAGAAAAAACCCTATTCATCTAAGGTATATAATGCGTGTCCATCCGTTTGCTTTTCTGCCTTCCTCAAATTCTCCTCTTACAGAGTCTCCCAAAACTTGGTTGTTGTGCTCACGTGACTCACCATTCGGCGTCAGCCACCTCAGACCAGGGAACGAACCGCACCCGTGATGCGGCGACCAAGCGTGCAACCTCATCAAAAGAACACCTGACTACCATACAACACTACAGGCTTCTGCAGACGTCTAGACGGCCGTATCGATTTATCCTTGGACTCTAATAGATCATACTTGTTGATTTCGAGTTGCGCTGCATCTGACAACCTGCGCCCTCAACTCCGACCCCCTCGGCCACCTGGGCGACGACGTGCGACCAACACCGATCGATCAAAGGCAGCCCGACCTCGGACCTGGCGTCGCGCCATTGCGAATCTGATATCCATGTTTGCGCCGTGATATCATCACTTTGATTGACATCGAGCTGATAAAGGCGGCCGAGAGAAGCCGTCTTATCTGCTGCCCCCGCGGCGCAGCGCGACTTCGACACGATGGCGCCAGTCGGACCTGTTGTCCATCAAAATGTCGCCACCAAAGCCAAACGTCCTATCCCGCCCGGGATCCAGACCAATGGAGTTGTATCCTCCTCAAAATCCTCCCCCTCCCCATCAATGTCGGCAAAGAAACCTCCTCCGAGCGCGAAGCAACCGCCGCATTCTGCGAGTGAGCGAGCTATAACCGCGTCGACCGTGCGGCCCATCAACCGAGCACGCCGAGAAACCGCATCGCAACTCTCTGGCAGACACTCGAGAAACAGCGCCGGCCTTCGCTCGGCATCCATGGCTGCAGATATGACACCACATGATACGGAACCTCGCCCTTATGGTACACCACCCCGCTGACCCTGTGCCCGCTTGGCCGCTAACTTGCCCATAGTGGTTTCTGACAGCTATATCCTGAAGAAGTTCGCCGGCCGACCACCATCACTCATCCTACATATGCACCCAACGCATTTCCGATTCGACAACCAAGACGGCATGTTTCCGTACAAGTCACCGATGAAGCTGTTCCTCGACCATATCAGGAGTCGCACAGTTCCTCACGACCTTCTTCAATATCTTACCGACGCAGGTGTGCCATTCTACGAAGGCTGCCTCGTTGTTCAAGTCCATGATCACAAATCTGTTGCCCAAGTAAAAGATGTCGCCAAACCCACACCAGCCAAGGGCACAGTGGCACCATCGTCCATACACAACTACAACCAATATCTAACGCCCTCTCCCTTTGTTCCCTATCCCAAGGAAAGTTTGTCTTCGGATGGCAACGTCAAGGATGGGGATCCGAAGGACACACCCGCTGCAGAGAAGGACAAGGAAACCGCTGTTGCCGCTCCCGTTCCCGACGATGTGAAAGGAAAGTCGACAAAACCCAAAGTATTTACCGTCGTCCTGCATCCGACTGCACTCAGCCTGCAGATGGACTTGTTCATAAAGGGTTCTACGCCCAAGGAAGCGAACGACGGCACCTCTGCTGCACCACCTCCAACACCAATGTCCATGATCCCGCCAACACCGACTGCCACCAGCATGCCACCACCGGCGAAACGGCAGAAGCGCGAAAAGACGGAACTGGATAGCAGCAACATTCATGCTGCAGAGGGCCAGATTCTACTGGCGACGACTGCACCTCTGATGCTGGAGCCAACTAAGAACATCGAGGAAACCATTGTTCTGCTTGACGCTATGTCTCACCCCAAGCACGCTGAAGCGCCGCCACAGCCCAAGACTCGTAAGAGGACTGTGGCCGAGGTGGCTGCCGATGAAGCCGCAGCCGCTGGCCAGGAGCGCTTCATGCTTTTTGGCGATGCGCGATTGTCTTCAAGCGTCGCTGGCGCTCAGAATGGCGGTGCAGCAGATGGAGATGCTTCAGGAGGTGCGGGAACCTTTGAGCCAAGATTTGAGAGATTCAAGGTTCTCGCCGACATCAAGCGAGAACACGCAGAAAAGAAGGAGCAGGAGAAGATCAAACAGCAGGAGAACGATCGGAGACTGCAGCAACAGAGACAACAGCAGCAACAGGAAGCGGTCATGCTGGCCCAAAGACAGGCTGCAGAGCAAGAGCGTACTCGACGAGAATCCGCCGCCGCTAGAGAAGCTCAGCTACGACAACAACAAGCTGAAGCTCAGCGACAAGCGCAAGCCCGCGCAGCAGCGTCCACGCCAAGCAACCAGAACAAAGCCAGGCCCAACGTGGCCCAACCCCAGCATGCCCTTCCCCAGAATAACACAATGGCGAATGGAGTCACCACTGCGGCCAACGGGGCCACGCAAAATGCTGTTGCTAATAACATACAAAACCAGGCCCAGCCTCGCTTCCAGGCTCAGATCTCGCAACCACCCGCCTCGTCTCCTGCTGCTCGACAAGGGACTCCTCAAAACATGTCGTCTCCTATGGTTGCAAGCGTCCCGATGCAGCAGACCAACTCTGGAATGGCCCAAAGCCCCCCACGACCATCCTCGGTTGTGCAGAATCCCCCCATGTCGGTGCCCATGGCGCATAACATGTCTTCTAGAGGCAGCCAGCAGAGCCATCCATCTGGAACACCACGGATTCCTCACTCCACGCCCAACATGTCTCACGGCACGCCTATCAACCGGCCTGCGATGACATCGACCCCTCGCATGACCCAGGCCAGCCCGCCTCCTAACATGGTTGCGCAGAATTCGCAAATGGGACAGGGCATGATGATAAACAACCAAGGCATGAACCAGACGAACCAGCAGGCCATCGCCCAAGTCGCAGCTCACCAACGGGCCATCGCTCAGCAGCAACACTTGGCTGCCATGCAGAACGGTGTCAATAACGCCAACATGAACGGGCAGATGTCACCCCAGCAACAGCAGCAGATGATGCAAATGATGCAGCGCCAGCTGTTGATGCAGCAGCAGGCGCAACAATCCCAAGGCCAGCATCAGCAGGCACAGCAGGGCAACATGATGAGCGCTCAGCAGCAGCAGCAGTTGGCGCAGCAATATGCCCAGCAGATTCAGAATATGTCGGGCAACCAGATGCGACAAATGACTCCACAGATGCAAGCGCAATTCCAGCAGATGATGCGCATGCAACAGGTTAATGGCCAAATGGGTAACAACATGCAACGCCAAGTCAACGGTCAGATGATGAACGGAAACAACGTGAACCTCCAGGCTCTCCAGGCTATGCAGCAGCAGCAGCAGGCTCAGCAGGCTCAGCAGCAGGCTCAGCAGCAGCAAGCTCAACAGCAGCAGGCTCAACAGCAGCAGCAGCAACAGACCCAACAACAGCCTCAACAAGCTCAGCAGCAAATGGGCGCCAGCCCTGCTCAGAGTCAGATCCAGCACAATGCGCGGCTGATCTACCACCAAATGTTGCAGCAAGCCATCATCAAACACGGCTCTGCAGATAGGATTCCACAGGAGCTGACGGAGAAGCTCAAGCAAAGCAGTGTGGCGCGAGCTCAGACTTTGTTCCAGCAAGGGGTTCTACAGCGAAGGAACCAGCAACAACTCATGATGCAGCAACAGCAGCAACAACAGATGCAGCAGATGCAACAGCAGCAGATGCAGCAGCAACAGTTGCAGCAGCAGCAGCAAATGCAGCAGATGCAAGGAATGAACAATATGATGGGTCCCCAAGGAGGGATGTGATTAGTGTCGGGTGAAGGAAGGAAATGGACTGGACGTTTATGACAAGCAACAGGCTTGATTCGCATGGGCTGGCTGACTTGGGAGTTTCGGTCGGCAGCGTATTTTGTGATTTTTCAAGGGTTCTTTCTTGACTTTGGGAGATGATGTTTTATACCCCGCGGAAAGCGTTGAATTCGGGTCAAGGGTTTGCAAAGGAAGCCATGGTCATGCATGGATGGCTCTAACATGGGCAGGCTTGTTCATTAATTGCTAGGAATACGGCAATGGTTGTTGCACGGTGTTTTCGGATACGTTTGGAGAAGGTACTATTGAGAAGTTAGTAGCTGTGAAAATGTATTCTTTCACACGATCTGTTGATGAGTCTTGATGACTATAAAGTTCCGACTCTTTCTTGAAATGAATCGAGACTTGACCAACTTTCACTCGGAAGTGACGTGTTTGTAGAGGCATCTTGAAGTTGCGCGGTCGCGTTGAATGTCACGTGCGCGCAAAAGTGCCGGCGCAAGATGACACAAGCGCCAAGGCCGAGAGCTTGGTCATGTCGTCGACGCTAAATAACCCAAAGCCGCGATAGCTCAACTCAAGGCAACGCAACGTGACCAGTTCATCACGCATCTCGTCGACGGCACGCGACAGATATTCTCCCGGCAGCCCCTTGGCCCTCTCAAGGCAGCAGCATTTCCACGGTTCCTTTTCATCCGACTGCCGCCTCGCCCCGGCTTCCTTGTCTCCTCTTGACATCCTCCATCCCACGTCTCCTATCTCTTCCAGTCGCCTCGATGCATCGGCCGGAGCTATTCTCGTTTCTTCTGCCTCTGCTGGCCACGTCAGCATACGGCGCAGAGACTCTCGACTGCTCGAATATCCAGGTAGATGGCCAGAAGTTTGACCTGTCCAAGCTTCGCGGCTCGCACTCTATCGTCACGACCCGCTTCGAGCCCAGCATTCCGGGGCACTACAACACAACATACACATTGGACGTGTGCGCGCCTCTGGAAAAGAGCGGAGCAAACAAGTGCCCCGACGGCACGAGAGGTGCGTGTCCAGCTTGATGTGTGGGCTGGGGAGCTCTTAACTGACTGATGACAGTGTGTGCCATCACTCACCTTCTCAGCAACGAATCCAAGGAGGAGTCCGACACAGTTACAAAGGTTGTGGCGATAGCGGGTGCCCTCGAGGATGCCGGCGGATCCCGATTTGACGTGACTCCCACAAGACTCAAGACGAGCGACTCGAATTCCGATAAACAAAAGGAGGGACTGCGGCTGGTCCTCACGGGCGGAAAGGATCCCCTCAGCGACGTTCCAGTAAAGGAGAGGAAGGATCAAAAGGCCATCATCGAGTTCCTCTGCGACCCGGACAAGGAGGGCACGGAAGGAGAGTGGGTTTTGGGGGAGAAGAGCGGCAAGCTCAAGGCCCGCGACGACGAGAAGAAGGAGGGTGACGACAAGGGCAAGGACGGCGATAAGGGTGGTGAGGAGTCTACGATTGAGCATCAGCTCAAGCACGACAATGCCACTCTCATCTGGGACGGCTTTAGTGAGGAGAAGGACGTTGGGGTCCTGCGTCTGACGTGGCACACCAAGTACGCCTGCGAGAGCCAGTCCGGTGGTGGTGATGATGGCACCAGCAGCTCACACTGGGGCTTCTTTACCTGGTTCATCATGATGTGAGTATCTCGCATTAGTTTCCACGGCACGTACTAACACCTTTGCAGCGCATTCCTGGTCATCGCCGGGTACCTAATCTTTGCGTCGTGGATCAACTTTACCCGCTACGGCGCCCGAGGCTGGGATCTCCTCCCCCACAGCGACGCCATCCGCGACATTCCCTACCTACTCAAGGACTGGATCCGCCGGGTCCTCAACACCGTGCAGGGCACCGGCAGTCGAGGCGGATACAGCGCGGTCTAGGCTGGGGGCATATACTTGCTTCCTTTTCATTACACCGAGGTGAATGGCCTAGGCTCAAGGGCTTTGGCCTGTTAGGGAGGGGATTGGTATGGCGCTTCAGGCTGGACGCTGCTGCTCTCTGGTTGGATTGTATACATAGTATGGATGGTTGATCTTTTTTATCGGGCTAGTGGTGTCTTCACATGTAATTGGGTGTTTAGATTCAAAGAGGCAACGCAGTGCTGGGTTTCTCCCCGGCTGTTTAATGCTGGGCACATTATGGTATCTCCAGGGCCAGCCGATTCATATCGAGCTGTTCAGTCTGTCTGTCCAAGAGTGATGGGGTTCTAGGTGTTGTCATGGTATAAGCCATAGCCCCCGGGTCTGCCAATGACGATTCGGCCCTAGTACCTGGTGAGGTCCGGAACTTGCTCCGAGGCTCATGATGAACCATGACAGAGATAAAAGGTTACTGGAAGTCCAAGGCACCCCCGTGACTGTTCTTCCAAGAGGACCTGGATCAGAGCTGTATCTGAATCATACCCTTTCCGTCCGTCCCACGAAAAAGAACGGGATGACTAGCCACAACGTGGGTATGAGCTCCGTCGAGATGGGGGTTCGGAGCTAAAACGCGCGGGATGTAGCGGTTCGCCATGACTCTAAGCATGCAAGAGACGACGAAAGAGGGAATGATTCCAAAGATCCAGCCAATTGGATCCCTGTCACCTTTTTTTCTTCTTTTAAAGCTCATTTCTGGGTGACTCTAAAACGGTGACGGGGAGCAACTCTTGAGCTGCGATAGCGGAGGTGTTTTTTGTTTATCGATAAGACGAGGTCAACCACAAATAATTACCCCATCCCACCTTCAAACACCCCTCTACCTCTCTGCCACTCTCCCTCTCTCTTTAACGATATCAGCTTCGAGGAAATAAACACAATGGCCCTCCGACTCCCTCTCCGATGCCGATTGGCGCCCCTCGCCGTCTCCGCCCGTCCTCGGATCGCCCGCCGAGGCCTGGCCTCCCTCCCCAACGCCGACCCCTCGCCCGAGTCCAAGAGCGCCGCCATCGTCAACGAGCACGCGCCGTACATGGTCGCCACGTACGCTCGGCCGCCGCCTGTTTTTGTAAAGGGTGAAGGGTCATGGCTTTGGGATGTAGAGGATCGCAAGTTTCTTGACTTTACGGCTGGTATCGCCGTCAATGGTCTTGGGCATTGTGATGCCGAGTTTACTAGGTTGTTGACTGAGCAGGTATGCTTCTTACTTCAAGATGAGAGAGAGCAGAGGATGTAGTGTTAATTGTATCGTTTCTCTATAGGCCAAGACTCTCGTTCACGCTTCAAACCTGTACTACAACCCCTGGACCGGCGCCCTCTCCAAGCTCCTCGTCGAAAAGACTCTCGAGTCGGGCGCCATGCGCGGCGCCGCCTCCGTCTTCGTCTGCAACTCGGGCTCCGAGGCCAACGAGGCCGCCATAAAGTTCGCCCGCAAGGCCGGCAAGGTGACGGACCCCTCGGGGGAAAAGTTCGAGATCGTGTCCTTTAAGAATGGCTTCCACGGCCGGACCATGGGCAGCCTCTCTGCGACGCCTAATCCTAAATACCAGAAGCCGTTTGCGCCCATGGTGCCTGGTTTCAAGGTCGGCGACTACAATGATGTTTCTGCTATCAACGACCTCGTCACCGAAAAGACGTGCGGCGTCATCGTGGAGCCTATTCAGGGCGAAGGCGGTGTCACCCCCGCGACCGAAGAGTTCCTCGTCGCCCTCGCCAAGCGCTGCCGCCAAGTCGGCGCCGTGCTCATCTACGACGAGATCCAGTGCGGCCTCGGCCGTACGGGAACCTTCTGGGCCCACGGCAACCTCCCCGCCGAGGCGCACCCGGACATCCTCACGACGGCCAAGGCCCTCGGCAACGGCTTCCCCATCGGCGCCGTGCTCGTGACGCAGGACGTGGCCGACAAGATGAAGGTGGGCGACCACGGCACCACCTTTGGCGGAAACCCTCTCGCCTGCCGGCTGGCGCACTACATCGTCGGACGCCTAGCCGACACGCAGCTCCAGGCCTCGGTGGTGGCAAAGTCGGACGTGTTCCGGCAGCGCTTCTCTAAGCTGCAGGAGAAATACCCGGACCTTGTCAAGGAGGTCCGCGGCCGGGGTCTCATTCTGGGACTGCAGCTCTCCGAGGACCCTACGCCCATCATCAAGGCGGCGCGCGAGAGGGGTCTCCTCATCATCACGGCTGGCACAAACACGCTGCGGTTCGTGCCGAGCCTGACGGTCACGGACGAAGAAATTGGCCAGGGTCTAGACATTCTTGAGGCTGCCATTGAGGCGACCCGGTGAGAGAGGGAGAGAGGGCGTAGAGCTCGGTGTTGAAGGTGTTGGGTGTTGGGTTTTGAGTTTATTGTTCTTGGTTCTGTGGGGTATAAAAGTACGGGTTAGAATTGGGTTGATGAGCATAAAAGTAAAGTTAGATATCAAGACAGATACGTACCATTCACTCACTAACTTATAAAAGTGAAGATGGCATGTGGCTGCAGGCCTCAACAGAAAGGACGATTCATTACTCTGATATGACCTCCATTGGTAGGTATTTAACACACTCACTACCCTCACAGGCTGCTTCCATGTTCCTCCTTTCAACATCAACAACCTCACTCCTCCTAGGCCGAGGTTATACATCTCAAGGGGTCTTGTCCTCATAGAAAGCATCACCGTGTCGATGTCTTCTTCCTCGGGGGCCTAGGCTCTGAGCTCATTTGAATTCACTTGTCCAGATATATCAGAGGCGGAAGTTGGAAACTTCATTCAGTGATGAAGCTTCATTCAGTGGTAAAGGCCGACAATGTCACATTTTGAGAGCAGAAATGGACAAGACAGATCAAGAACCAAAAGGTCATCCACATGTCAATTCATGCATGCATGGCTGTATACGCAAAAACAATTAACCCAAATGCTGTGCAACCAAAATCACACCGCACGACGCCAAGCCTCCCACCGAGTGATCGATCGATGCTGTGTTCTATCCTATCTAGCAAATAGCATGGGTCTTGCCCGTCTTGCCCTGGAGCGAATGTTGCTCGTTCTGTAGCGTGTTAGTCCGTGTGCAATGGATGAGAGGGGAAAAGACTTACAGTGTATACAGGGTGGCCGTGATTCCCCCGGCCCATGGAGCTGACGTGATTCCTGATGTACTCTTCCCTCTTTCGGATGGACTCTTGATCTGTCTCCTTGAGTAGACCGTGGCAGAGCTTGATGTCGGCGATGAGAGAGTCGCAACGGGTCTTTGTAAAGTCCTCACGGACAACGACACGCAGCATCTTAACGCCCGAGTTAGGGGCCATGGTGTAGGCGGGGACAACCCAGCCGCGGGAGCGGAGGTGGTGGGCGAGGGCGAACTCGTCGTAGTAGCGGTCCGGGTCGCCGCCCTCCTCCTGGGTGCGGAAGCGGAAGGCCACGAGGGGCAGGCCGGCGCCGGAGCGCTCCGACATGATGACGAAGCCCAGATTCTCAAGCGTCTCGGTCAGGTAGTCGGCAGTACGGGTCAGGTTGCTCATGATGGCGCGGTAACCGTGCTTACCCAGGCGGATGAGCTGGTAGTACTGGCCAATGACCTGAGAGGCACCCTTGGAGAAGTTGAGGGTGAAGGACGACTGGTCGGCACCGAGGTAGTTGATGTTGAAGACAAGCTCCTGGGGGAGGTACTCGGGCGATCGCCAGATGACCCAGCCAACACCGGGGTAGACGAGGCCGTACTTGTGACCAGAGACGTTGATGGAGATGACCTTTTCACATCGGAAATCCCACTCAAGATCAGGGACGACGAAGGGGGCGACGAAGCCACCGCTAGCGGCATCGACGTGGATGGGGACGTCAAGATTCCGCTCGACGAGGAGGTCGTTGATGGCCTTGATATCCTCGTACTCACCAGTGTAAGTGGTGCCGAGGATACAGCACATACCGATGGTGTTCTCATCGCACAGGTCAACAGCCTCATCAGGGTCCATGACGAAGCGCTCAGGAGTACAGTAGACCAGCTTCTCATCAATCTCAAAGTAGCGGGTGGCCTTTTCCCAGCAGACCTGGACAGCAGAAGACATGACAATGTTGGGGTTGTCAGTGCTCTTGCCCTCGGCAACTCTGCGGTTCTTCCAGCGCTTCTTCATGGCCAGGACGCCCAGCATGATGGCCTCGGAGGAGCCGACGGTAGAGGTACCGACAGAGGTGCCGGGAGGGGCGTGGAAGAGGTCGCCGATCATGTTGACACATCGGTTCTGGATGTCGGCAGACTGGGGGTACTCTTCATAGTCGATAAAGTTCTTTGAGAAGGACTCTGACATGAGCTTTTCAGCTTCTTCTTCCTGTGTGTGTGTTAGTGAGGTTGTCTAGAAGTGGTGATGGTGGAGTGTGGCTTGCTGGTCCCCCAGAGCCAAGACCCAAGACGTGGGCCGGCTCCCGCGGCGGGTGGGGGAACACATGCATTGGCGTGAGACGGGAATTGGCTAGCACGGAATAGAGGAGCCGAGAGAGGTTACGTACCATGTAAGTGGTGACGAAAGAAGCCAGGCTGGAGATGACAAAGTCAGTATTCAGCTGCATCAGAATCTGCAGGGAGGTTGAGCTTGCTTACTTGAGCATGGGGTTGTTGTCGAGGCTCAGATCGTCCTTGATCATGCGATAGGCGATATCGCGGGGCATCTCACACTCTGGCATATGATGCCGGGGCAGGTCCATGCCGGCAAAGCGGGAGCCGTAGACGCTGGTGGTGAACTCGTCCTGGTAGCTGGCCAGCTGCAGGGGGGGTCTCCGCGAGGCGCGCGAGCTCGTGGAGCGCACCGAGGCGGCGTCCGAGTCGTCGCGGGCGCGGACGACCGAGAGGTGAGCCATGCTGTCGATGAAGGAAGGGGTGATGGCGCCGTTGCCGTTGGAGGAGGCGTGGTGGCCGTTGGAGAAGTAGCCGTTGGAATGGCCGTTTGTCGTCTTGATGAGGTTGCCCTCGTCGTCGGTCTCGATCACGGGGACAGGAGAAGAAACCTCGTTGGGTTCCGTGGGTTCAGAGAGACTCATGATGGAAGGAAGGAGGGGGGCAGAAGAGGGGAAGCTCGAGGTGAGGTAGGTAAGGTATGTACTAAGGGAGGTAGAAGACTACGGGAGCAGCCGGTTGTTTGCGTATGTGTGGCGTAGTAGAACTCTATCCGATGACGGCAGGCCGCAGATGCAGACGGTGGTGGTGGTGTCTCGGTT
Source organism: Fusarium illudens (assembly GCA_013623515.1). Classification (NCBI taxonomy): domain Eukaryota; kingdom Fungi; phylum Ascomycota; class Sordariomycetes; order Hypocreales; family Nectriaceae; genus Fusarium; species Fusarium illudens. Next base: position 881 of record JABFEX010000818.1, on the reverse strand, counting down.
GGGGATGACAAGTCAAATAATATGACCTGTGGAAGAAATGGGAGATGAGAAATGTTGGATGGAATGGAAGCTCAAATGCGATGCGATGAGAAGAGTGACCAGGGAAATCAAGACTCGATGTGAGGGCCGAGCCATGGACTTTTTAAACAAAATGGAAAAAGACTCACCCCCAAAATCAGAAGGAAATATTTAGACGGACGGTATGATGAGTGAGAATGGGATGGGGCAGGCTCAACTGAGCCGTGCCTGCCTCTTCCATGCTTGCCTTGGACCGACCGAGTCTCTCCGGGCGTGCTTCGAGGCCATCCCCCATCACCACAGACCATCCATCCCAGGCCATAGAATCAACTGTGCGCCCAGAGATCCATGTCCTAGCAATCCGCTGGATGGAACACTTGTATTGCCGCTCGTACAGTACCGTCCTGCCGCCTGCATGCCTGACCACTGAAAGATACCCCCCAATACATGACAACTACATGAGACTCCTCCTTATTCTTTCACCCTTCACCCTTCACCTCCCGGACAACCATTCGCCGGCCAAGGGCCCATGTTCTTCTTTTCCCGCAACTTCTCGGTGATATTCTGCTTGGGCTCCATGGACTTGCTTGGGCCTCCAAGGCCGCCGCCGCACACCTACGCCGAGAACTACAGCACACCTTGCCGCCGTCCCTATTCGGGACACCACCTCTTCTTCTCTTGCTGTATCCCGTATCCTCGTCCCATACTATACTCGCTGTGCTTTAGACCGAAATCCCTCATCCTTCTTTCCTTTTTTTTTCCTTTTCCTTCCTTCTACTTTCGGCCCGCGCGGGCGGCCTCTATCCCAGCAGCCCCAACCCAACCCCCCAAGCTTCTGTCGGCTCACCTCACCTCACCTCACC
>JABFEX010000816.1:0-14557 GCA_013623515.1 Fusarium illudens | reverse complement strand
GGGGAGTGCACCTCCTACGGGTCCAGCCAATGGCGCACCAGGATCGGTATTGGTGCAGTAACAGAAATGAGGCGAGCAGCAGTCCTTTGGGGGGATATGTGAAGCAGAAGCACCACTCATTGGGAGACGTCACCGACGAGCTCCTCCTAATTTACCGGAGGACACGCTCACCGACACAAGATTGGTCCCTGGGATGAAACGCCTTGCTGTACGTCATGGCGGAAATTGGTCGAAACGAAACGGATCGAAGGAGAAGGCAAAAATACTTGTCGTACTTGGGGCTGTGACGAAGAAAGTGTCGCCAGGAGGGACAGTCCACGACAGCAGGACCAAAGTGCAGGTGGGAGGCAGCGCAAAGAAAACGACTAGAATGTCGCAGGAAAGGGCAGAAGAGGGCAAAAGAGGGCAAAAGAGCAAAAGGAGACAAACCCGAACGGGAACACGGCGACTCTTAACTCTCTCCCTTCCTCCCTTGAGCCTTGAGCTTGACCAACCCTCCCAGCCATCTGCCCACCCTCAGTAACCTTCCTACATACCCGCCCGCAAGCCAGGTGCGACAGTGTACGGGATGTATGGAACCCGCAGCAGCAGACTCGCCCAGCCATTAGTGGGTAGCCACCATGCCCTCTAGGTAGGTGGCGTCCGGGCCGCCCACCTGCTCCCCCTGGAAGTTGGCTGGTGGCAGATCAAGTCACTGGGCTAAAGCTGAAGGCCGCTATCTGTCGGTAATAACAGTGGCAGCTTTGTCTCTTGAACTGGCCTGGGGGCACTGTTACGGACGTGATTTGGTGATTCTGCTCACCGTGACGGCAGCAAGCCTTGGCCAACCCCCGCATCTTATCTCTTGCGCACCGATCAATGTACCTACTGTATCTGTGGGAGCCCGCTACACGGGACGATCCAGACGGGGGACGACATGATGGATGTCTGCACTTAATCTCGCAAGACATGATGGGCACATGCAGCTATCCCCCCTTTGTCCCGATTGGACTCGAGACAGAGCCGACAGCGTGACAACTTGCACCCTTGAGGTTCAAGACTTCCCTAATCGGAAATGGATGGCTGGGAGGGTTACAACAACGTGGATGCTCGATGGCACCGCCGCTCGATGGCAACTGGACAAGTCTCAGCTGCAGCACGCAGCCAGCATGTCATTGTTCAAATTCCGCATCTGATCATGGCTTGCTGTTCATGGCTTGCTGGTTGGTTCGAGAGAACTCCACACATCATCATCAAGCGAGAGTCGACAGATCCATTCAGCCTGTCTATTCAGTCTATGAAACCGGTCCTTTACTAGTACAAACGAGCCAACCTTGATTTCACTCTTAATACAATCTGTCAAGTGGCAGTTGTTCCCCCAAACCTAGCGAGTGCTGTCAAAGAAGAACTAACCTATAGGATATGAAAGAAATACCGAGAACTAGTATAATACAACCTAGGAAATGATGTGCCAACACGCAAACCCGTCAACAAGCCGAACCCCTTTTCGATCTTATCGTACAGCCTCAATACCAATCATTTTGCACGGCAAAGTCAGCAATGGCACTAGCTCCTGGGCCTAGTGGTCTCCATAGGAGCTACCGCCATAGTTGGGACCGTTACCACAGTCGGGATCCTCGGGATCCGGGTTGTCGTACATGGTGTCGAAGTTGTCAATGTTCTCCCTGGCCTGTCGCTTCTTCTTCTTCTTGATGGTTCGGTCCGTCCGTGAGGGCTGGGACGAGGCCACCCGGTGTTCGCGGCGGTCCCGAACAAACGACTCGGTCCGGTGGGCAGGGTCTTCGGGGGCCTCCCGATGACCGGGGATTCTCACGCGGGTGTTGTCACGGTCTGGAGAGTACTGGCCGTCATAGGCACTATGAAGCTCGTCAGCAAACGCCAATCACATCACGCGTACAAGACAGCAACATACCTTCCCTGATGGGCCTGAGGTGTAGATGGAGCTTGGGGATAGCGTTGAGCGTCGTGGTCTGGCGTGGCATAGCCGGCATAGCTCCCAGAAGCCGTCGACCCAGAAGCCGACGCGTAGCTGGCGGCATATTGCTGTTGCAGTTGTTGTTGCAGCTGTTGCTGCTGCTGCTGCTGCTGTTCTTGCTGTTGCTCTTGCTGCTGCTGCTGTTCTTGCTGCTGGGCTTGGGACATGGAGGGCTGGCGTTGTGCTTGATAAGACAGAGGTGCCTGTCCCCCGTTCTGGCTGCGGCGTTCGCTCCGTGAAGTCTCACGGCGGGTTTCTGAACGGCGTCCCATGATGGTACAAAAGACTGGTTTTGACGGATGCTGGTCAAGAAGGAAGCGTTCGATGACGAGAGATTCTTAGTGAGGAAGGGTTTCGAGGCCCGAGACGAGCGGCGGGTCGCGGGTTATTTATCCATCCTTCGAAACATCGCAGACCGGCAGCACAGCCCAAGGCCGACTGATGGCAGACTAGGTTGTGTGATACATCTTGGGTTGAAGCATGGCAGTGCCCATGACTTCCCGCTAGTGGTCGAGGCACGCTGTTAGCTTGCTCCTCGGGAGCGCGCATGGGTGACAACTCACGCTGGAAAGCCTCAACAAGAGACTGTTTGAGCCATCCAGGGCCAACCAAACCAGACGACGCTGGCCCCGTTGAGCTGTACCGCCGCTCCGGGGGCTTGAAAGGCAATCGTCGTTATTTCGTCTGTGGCTAGCCGTCACGGCATGACTCAGGAGGGAGCTTTTGAAAACACGGCAGCCACCTCTGCTTGCCCTGCTTTTCTTTTCCATCGGTGCCGTGATCCCAAGTGACGGATCATGGTGTGGCAGTGCTGCGTGGCCTCTTGTCGATTCACAACGGCGGGTTACCCCTTACTTTTTGATAAGGCGTCAAGTTCGCCATGGGTCGCCGAGGTAGCTGCCTACCCATAACAGATGCAGTACCTAGCTCTCGAGCTGCGTCGGTGGGGCAGGGGTACATATGCCCCAGTGAGATGGAGAGTTCCATTTACTGAGGCTCGAAGACGAGAGACGCTGGAGGGAGTTGGGCCTCGGAAGATGCGACGACGACGACGACAGATGACGGGCGAGCATTTGGGATGTGGTTTCAGCCCTTTCGACTGACGCATTTTTGAGGATCCGTGATGGCTGATGACGGGCTGACGACGGGCATCATGGGGCCTTTTGGTCGATCACTGCGTTGTTGTTTCCAATGATTGTTGGACTCGGTACTCAAGGGGTTGAAAGACCAAAGAAAGAGGGACTGAAGTTGAACAACGAACGCTTGATTCAAGGGGCAACGACGAGTTCAAGTCCAATTTCTTTCTACGCAGACCAAGACAGCCCGTTCTGCATCTCCGTGTGGCTGCATTTGTTGGTTGGTACAAGGGTATCACCCACCACATTCCCATTCCTAGGTAGTAGGTGCTCCGTATCCGTACCTACGCGCCCAACGATTTACGACGACAATAATCCCTGTCATTTTATTCCCGCAACTGGGGGACACGCAGTTACACTATGGAGAGAGCAACTGACACAGCGCGGGTAATTACCCAGATTGAGAGCTGTGCTTTCAATGCAATGGGAGGGAGGGTTCATGCAACATCGCGTCGCAATGATCGACATGACAGCTGAAAGACAATGTGACCTTGGTCCCTCTGCGGCTGAAGTCAAACGGCGTGTCTATTCATGGAGAATTGTTGGATCAAGATTGATCGAGACATGCCTACGCTATTACATACATACGTATCCAGCCGGTTTCTTCAATAGCCGCGCTATCCGACTTGGCCATGTCCCATGTCTTGCGTCTCTTGATCTGAGGCCTCTGCTTGGGTTTGGGATCGGGTGTTGGTTCGTCGAACACACTCCAATCTTGTCCTGAGGCCTGGAGTTGTTTGCTTGCTCCCCCAGACAGCAACTACTGCAAGCCTCGTCACCCATCACCGCGCCAAGCACCCTTTGGCCAATCCTCCCCCCATGGCACATCGAAATTCATAGGGGGCTCTTTAAATAGCGCGCTTGAGTTGCTTTCGATGCATGGCGATGGCGTGATGCTTTGCGCCGTGGATAATCGCTTGCAAAGCTGCCGTCGATAGAGTCGATTCTCGAATCTCGAGTCTCGTCGACTCTTTGCTGTTTGTGTCTGCTCCTGCAGAGCATCCCTCGACAAAGCCTGCATCACGCGAGATGCTCTTATGCTGCTCCACGCCTGTCAGCAGCGGAAACAAGAGTAAGAGTAACAGGTCAAGACACCGACTTACCCTCATTGGGTGGCGAGCATGTGTTGTCTACCCCACCATTTGACGCGCCCTGTTACACGCTCCGAGTAGCTGATAGCCTTGTTCCCTGGCTGGAAACTCTTTCGTCTTGGTCAGGGGAGTGCTGGGGGGCCCCAATCTCGGCGGCTGGGCCGTTTCCCTCGCCTCTTGCCGCCTCCACCAGGTGGGAGAGGTCAGGGTCGTTGAAGCGGATGGGTCCCTCCCAAGGGCGATCGGCGGCCCAGAGCCATTCCAATGCTCGAGGCACCGGGTCGGGGTCAGGGTCATGGTCATGATCATGGTCATGGTCATGGTCATGGTCGTCGTTGCCTGGCTCCCATGACATGTTGCTGTCGCTGTTGCCTTGAGAGCCAGGGCGGGAGTCAATGTCGTGGCCGCCTGCCGATGAGATGTCTTGGACGGCACTTTCGTCGCTCAGGAGGGAGCAGGAGTCTGGGCTTTCTTGTCCCGAGGCAGTCGAGACATGGCACCAGGAGGATGAGCTTGAAGATTCCATGATGGGTCGTGCGCTACCGCTACATTGATGGAAGCGGCCTTGGTCCTAGGATCTGACATCTCCAATCCCCAGCAGCTCCTGGCCGATCCTTCTAATACCCGCGCAAAAGAATGCGGCTCAACAAGCAAAGACGGAGGCCTGAGGCCGTCTTGCGCTAGTTCCTGGGGTCGGGCATCTCTGATCCTGCCCGAGACTAGACACATCTCACCCATCCACTCTGGACACATTCGCGACGGGGTTTCCAGGATACCGCTGCTTTACAGCACAGCAATGTCTGGACGCACATCGGGTTAGGCTCGAGTGGCTCAGTTTGCAGTGTACATGCCTTGCCTTGCCTGGCTCCAGGAGCGCACACAGCAGCAGCACGGCAGAGCCCCCATAGCCACAAGAGTCAAGAGGCGCCTCGACGGGCAAGAGGCTGTGCTGTTGTTGTTTTTTGTTTGGCGACGGTGATACAGACGGCAGGGATCAGCAATTGCTTCACACCAAAGACCATGTCACTCTTCTTCTGCTAGAAGCCACGACAGCTGCTTAGCCTTGCGGAGGCTTGCGGAAGGGTTGGCCCGGGGATGCTCTAATTGGTGCCGGATCAAGGCTTTGCATCACAACGGCGGCGAGGCAGAACAAGCCAGGGGAGACGTGAACTAGCGCCTCCACAAGTCCCTCCCAGATACGAGCTTGAGTTGTCCCCCTTTGCACGCCTCGAGACGCTCGAGTTTGCGGTTCCCATGGCCGAGATAGATGTTTGTATGGATGAATGCATTCTCGATGGGATGGGGGCAGTGTCGCCGTGGGCGCTGATACTGCCTCTGCACATTGCTATGGATCCGATGCACCTTGCGCCACGCATGGCTCGCCTCCGATTACTCGCTTCATCACAACGACTGGACATGGAGGTTTTACGGTTTTTTTCGTCCCGTTTGACGTGGTCTCTTCTCAGCCAGCGCTTCGCAAGCTTGACCTGACTAGCACACTACCTCCGGAGTACGGATACATATGACTTGGTATCACAAAACATGGCGCATCACCGAGACATGGGGGTAGCTCGCATGTCGGCCAACAACAGCACTTCCTCGTTGTCACATGGAGGATTAAGCTTTGGAGAACGAGGCGAAGGAGTAAACTACTGGTCAGGGAGTCGTCGACCAGGTTTCCCCTTCTCATCAATAAAGCCGAGACCCCCTCATGCACCAGACCAGACCAGGCCAGGCCAGGCCAGGCCTCAGACTCGGAGAATATAGCTGACAAGGCGACCGCGCTAATGGCTTGTGGTACTTTGTTCCAACGCCCACCCCCCTTGTACAAAGAACGGCCACTCCACTCGTCAGAGCTCCGGGAGCAACTCGGCTCATGCCACGATCCCTGTTGCACGGGACGGAGCGTCGGGAGTCTGAAGGGTACAACTAGGAACTGGAGTCTACAATGCAAGGCTATGAATCGAGAGCATGCACGGTTGCACTGGGGAGTACGCCTCAATGCGGGAAACCGCCATCGTGCATATATGGAGCTGGACTAGGTACGCCCAGTGCGAGTGGCTGTCAGCCCTAACGCGGAATTCACAAGAATACTCGATATCAAGTATTTGCTGAATGATGGAGAATTGCTCATCTATCTAGTTGCTAGCTGATAGTTACCAAGCAGCATGTTTCCGGCCCGGTCAGCAACACCAAGTCGGTCAGGGATGAGGTTCACACTTGTCAACGTCACCTTGAGCCTCCGACTCGACGAGTCCAAAGCTTGAAAGGGGCATCAGCCATCACCTGAGCAGTTGAAAATCAAACGAATATCACCGTCTTCGATGGTCGTGACGTCAAAGCATGTACACAAAAGGTCGCGTCATTGGTGGCCTCATGCGCATCGCATCGACTGAGGCGGCTCCGCACGCAGATCGACCACCCACAAAAAGCCGGGGTAAGGGGGGCACCGCACCGACCGACACGTGGGAAGGCACGAAGGGAACCGTCTCACTGGCTGACCCCCCGTGGGATCGTCTGGGGGGAGGGACAGCAGCTGGCCTGGGCGCGATGAGATGTGCGACGGGTCACTCGAGATGAGCTACGGAGTTACCTACCTCGGGAGGCAGTGTAACTCGTCTGACCTTGGTCAACAGGACCTCTGTGTAGACGTCCGGAACCAAGGCTTTCCGGCGTTGCTTTGTCGAGTCTTGTGAGCCCAACGAATTGGGCCGAGACGACATCTGCAACTCGTAAAGATACCACCATAGCGTGTAACGAACGGGCACACCCTAGCTACACATCACATCACGGATGATTCCGAACCACACCATCGGAGTCTTTTGACTACCTAACGGCAGCAGTGCTGCAGAGAAAAGAAAGGCCGAGGCAGAGATGAAAAAGCAGCGAGAGTCATGATTCGAGGTCGCTTACCAACTATGAGACGCCCGGGGTGTGCGCTTCCCTTAGCTTGACGTCGTCCGCCTCACTTTTTTCCATCCAATGCCATGCTACAGTACGGATATGTCAAAAACAACATGCGGTCAGAGAACCAATCAAGACGAGGCGAGAAGCTGTGCATCCTCAGAGACTCACATGTCCCGGGGATTATGTCGGCGGGCGTGCAGGTCTCGACGTGTTTCATCGAGACGGGTGGGTGTGTGGGCTTTGCCAGGGACCAGGTCTGCTCGACGGGTGCCAAACCACTTACACGCGACATATTGTGTAGGTACAGGCGTCGAGGATTCGTGTCCTCTTTTCTTGGTGCCTGACGATACTTCCTGACAGTGGATAGGATGGGATAGGTGCCTGACGGGGAGACGACGCTTGCGACTAGAGGACAGTACGACGACGTGATACTGCAGCTTACATCACCCTCATTCCGTCGAATCACCATCCCTAAACTCTAATAAAAGTGATATCCATGCCTGGTGAAGCTATTGGCCCAGGATCTGCTCACCTCTTGTCACCGATTGAAGCACTGTCCACCAATCACCACGTGCCGACGATCTCGGCTGGATGGGATAGGCCGTGCTTATTAGACGCGCTGCTCCAGAAGGATCTGACGTGGAATAGAATGACGGACGAGGTTGGCCTTTGATCTCGGGGCGCACCCGGCGGAAGATGGACAACATGGCTCCGGAGCCACCGGGCTTGGTCCACTTTTCCGGTCCGGGAGCGGAAGGGCTTCACATCAGGAATCGTATAATCCCCCTCTAAGGATAGGTCTTAAGTGAGAATAAGAATTAGAATAAAACATATAAGACTTTTAGAGTATTATGCTTTATTATAATACTATTTAGGCTATCTTTGTATTTTTATATAAATTCTTATGTTATAATATAGGAGTAGTATTTAAGAAGAATTAGGTACTGCGCCCCTTTAGTGTCTTATTTCTTGACCTCCGTGGCATTGCGTGCCTTGTCAAGTTAAATCATGGCGTTTATAATATCGGACAATATGGGCACTAGCTCGAGACCCATCTCATCCTTGACGAAGATTGTGTGATTACAGATCAATACGTACTACTCGTGGCGTTTCTTCGAGCTGTACCTGCCTCTGCCACTCCCTCCGCACCGTGGATATAAATACTTCAGAAGTAAAATCTAAATATTGCCTGGTCCTTATGATCCCTGTGTTTATCTTCATAAAGTCACATGTTGGTAAATACGTCGTGTCTTGGTTTTCTGGTCAAACATAACGGCTCCGAGGTGCATTGCGTTGGGAAAGTAACCTGGTCCGGATGAGTCAAACTCTGAGTTTCAACACTGATCAATATTGACTTATTTGAGTATATAATGACTACCTTCTTCTCGTTGTTTGTTTACTCATCAACCTCTTGTTTACATCAACCTTCTTGGAAACTGCCTGCCTCTTCAACACCTCAGAAATATTCACCCATAATCACCATGGAGCACCCGAAACATCATCTCCTCGCTCTTCCATACGAGCTGAGGGACATGATCTGGGCCTCTTCAGCTGCTACCAGGGATGCCAATGGACTCGTGCGGTGCTGCCGCCAGACGCGAGACGAGTTCTCTCGCTATTGCAAAATGCCTAGGGACATTGCCAAACTCGTCAAGCTCGGCATCTGGGTAGACTCGACCTATATCCAGGGGTCTTGGCTAAAGTTTGAGTACTGCTGGGAAGCGCGTGATGGCTCTACCCATCGCGCTATCGAAGCCGTCCGCGACATGGACGATCCGATTGCTCAGCGGCTCCTGAAGATCACCCACGTCGAGGAGGTCGTCGTACACCTTCAGGCCCCGAGACGAGGCCACTTTGTCGGCGCACTCCTGATGATGCTCGCAAAGGCGGATGATGTCTATCACCTCATCGGCAACATCAAGGACTCCAGCATCACCATCCGCTTCTCGACCGAAGCAGTACAGCGAGGCCAGTCGGAAAAGGAGACCAAGAACTTCTGGGAGTGCCGCTCACCAAAAGTTCTACAGGAATCCATCAGAAAGCATATCTCCTCCAATCCCTACTCGATGCCATGCTTTTACGAGTACTTTCTGATCAACCACCCTATCACATTCGCCCATCCACCCAAGCTCGAGTTTCTCACTTGGCCACGCATTCACATCCACATACACTCAATGAACAAGTATTCCGATGAGACCATTCGGTATATGGTCAAGAGAATGGGCCAGAAGGAGTGCCTGGAATACTTGGCCAAGTTTCGTAATCGCCGCGACAGCCTTGCCACGTACTCGGCCAAGATGATGACTGCCATGCGACACCAGCAGGATTCCGACTGGGACCACCGGTACTGGGAGGCGAACGAGTACGGTGCAGCGAGCCTGAAGTACCGGTTTCAGTTCCTGCTCGATAACCGGGCAGGGCCTGTAGGTGGTTGCCTGGACATGCTGCGCCTGCATCGGTTCAGGACCATGGGCGCATCCGAGGCCAACTTCTTTGCCCGGCACGAGCAGATGGCGATCAAGAAGTTTGCATCACTTGCTGGAGCAGCCTCCGAGATGACAAATCGTCTCAGGATGCTGTTCAACCCCTTTGCCTTTGAGTATATCCGAGAGCTCCGGACCAGTTGCCCTCATTTGCGCGCCGTGTCTTGGGCCACTGACCCTTCGGCTGAAGCATCCCCTCGGGAGCATTGCCCCCGTTCAGCATGGCTGGAGAATTATCCAAACGGGATACGGTATAGCTGGAACGGCAGGAATCTGGCTGTATGGCGTTTTCAGTGGGTAACTTCAGAGTGCAACGACGAGCCCAACTGGGGCGTCGTCTGGCTGAATAGATGGTGGGACTGTCTAGCATGCTGCAAGGGCTCTGGATCAGCCCTGAATTTCATCTCCCTTCAGTTCGAACAGAAAGTCTTGAGGAACTGGCAGGAGTTCTTCCACGAGGCTCCTCACCACGGCAAGTTCCCATGGGGCTGCTGCTGCGGCCGCGGGTGCCGGTATCCCGACAGACCAGTCATGGTGAGACGCGAGTGCACCCGACTGGTTGAGAGGCTATACCAGCGATCCCCGGTTTGGCAGCTGCCCTACCCCTGCCTGACCGAGGAATGTCGAGAATGGAGCGAAACGGCAAGTTGGGATGCCACTTTTCGGCGGGCTTGTCCTAGAGGACGCAGATGCTGCGAGCCCGACCCCCCTAGTCCGCCTTGATGGGGGGAATCTTGGGGTTGGTTTTTTCTATGGATTATCACTGCCGGACCAGACTGAGGTGCTGGAGATGCGCATATCCAGATATGTTCTGGCTTGCAGCGTTACCCGTCCTTGTATCGGATGCCATTATCAAGTCAAAAATTCATTTATCCCTTACCGTACCAACTATTATCTCTGTCCTCGTGAAAAAAGTGACTTGTCTGGACAACATCTCGAAACAGTTCCCCCCTATCATTCTCTGTTCCATAAAGTTCAGCATCGCAAACTTTAGCACCACATCACAGTAGGCCAAGCAACACGTACGGTAGTGCTGGTGAAGATTATGAGGCGATCGAAGAATACGCAGTCTGACCAAGTTATCGGTAATGTCGTCTCAGCCGGTGAGGGTGTTCTTCGAGACGGCCCGTCCTAGATCTATCTATTCCCAACCTTGGAATATAAGCTGCAAATGCGAAGACTCCTAGCACATACGACCATACCCACTGGAGAACTCGGGATCCCGTCCGCTCTCCCATAGATAAGCCAGTGAGGGGCGGATTAGTAGTTGGGTCGGTGACGACCAGCGAATCCCCGCTGTTGTATGTTTTTTGCTCTCTTGATCGTTTTTGAAGAGATTCTTTTTTTTTGTGGGTGTGTTGTCTTGAGGTTTGAATTGGTGAGCAAGACTGATGGGCAGTACCTAACTCATGGTTAAATAAATATCATAAAGAAGGCAATACTCTAAAACTCTTATGATCATTTCATTGTCATTCTCTCCCCAGCTGCATAGCCATCCTTGGAGCACTCTGTTTCGGCAAGTGTATATCCACTTGTGAACCGTTTACCTACGTTGGCATTGCTAATTCAATGAGCCAGTTCCGTTCATGGTACCTACCTTGCCGAGGTTTCACGGCCTAGTAGTAAAATAGATACTCGACTACCTAAGGGAGAAGATGGACAGCAAGGAGAAAAGGAAGCATCTCAGCGGTTCTATACGGAGTACCGGGGGTGTAAAAGGCTCTTTGCTGGCGACGCTTTTGGCGGAAAAGTTGAAGCCACCCTTGGGATTCGGTGTGTATATATGCTTGGATTATATCTCTGCACTAGACATCCATATAGGTTTGACGCATTTATCAGGTCTACTCTTATCACTTGTTTGGTCGGCGCAAGATCGGGTCGGTATTCCGGAAAAGTGGAGAAGTTCCCCGAATCCGGATCTTGGCACACGGAGGTTTCGCCGATCAAACAATCTCGGCAATATTGTAACCATGCATCAATATGTTTTTCTACTATTAGCCCATAAGTGAAACTGGTATAGGGATTACCAGGCTGTTGAGATTGGTGATGGTAGCAATATTCAAGGCCAATGAGTATGCAGTTGGTTACAGAGGTAGTAGCCAGGGGAGGGTCTCGTTAATATCCTATACCTCCGAATATCACTGCCACTACTGAGCGAGAGTCGAGATAAGTCAGTGTAATATGATGCAATTTGTGCCTAGTCTTTTGAGCATTTACGTCGGGGCTACCTCGTTATATCCCGTATCCCGTATCCCGTCGCCCAAGTCCGACGAACGATATGGGCTGATGGGTGGGCAAATGTTCAAGAAATTGAAACGCGACAAAACCGCTCAAGCTGTCGACGCATTGGAACTATAGGCAAGTATTTCTATAATACCTGCCAAAAACGTGGGAATAAACGGCGTTTCCTTTTGCCCAAAACGGGTTGTCCCTAGGGTAGCCACATCAAACACCATCTGTTACAGAAGGAGCCCCGTTTCATTATAAGCTCGAGTCGATGGATAAGCTTAACAGGTATGGTTCAATTACTTTGGAGGGATTGGTTCATGCTTATCTGAGCCTCTGGGCTCTTGAACCACGTACTATGCCTGCCTTGACTGGCGCAAATCAGTTCTCTTCTCTTCCAGTTGAGCGTGCATCACGACAAGATCAATTCAGTAAACACCATCAACAGAGCAGTTTCACGGGTTCCCAGGCAAACACCAAAAGTGGTCCGAGGTCTACGGCAGAAACTCTGTGAAACACCTTGTTGCGTCTTTTTTTTTGCCTCGTTTACGACATTGATCAATGCTCAACGGCGGCGTATGTAGGGTGACTTTGTTTCAAAAAAAAAAACTTCACCGCTGGGTCCTTGAGACCGCAGCAACCCAAAAAAGAATCCCCTCCAGTCGGATCATTGTGACGTCTCGTTTCAGGTGGGAGAGCGGTGGGTACGTAGTCTATCGCCAAGGAAAGACGAAAGAGAGAGCGTAAAACGGTTATTGGAGGAGTTGGTGGCGATGATCATCAGGGGGGCAACAACAAAGAACCGGGCGCTTGAAGAAGAGAAGAGAAGAGAATTCCCGAACGAGGTCAAGGATAGAGAGTGCTGACATGGGTTCGACGAACGGGCATTATGGGGACTTACAGGGGTATCCTGTTCCTGTCCCCGGGGGCTGGGCGCTAGAGATTTCGACAGGTGATTCTTCGTCATTGGAGGGATCTCGTTCAGATCAGGGGCCCGATGAGTTTCACCGTCTCAATTGTCCAATAATGGATCCGCTGGCGGGTGAGGCTCAAACCGAGGCGCCGGGGAATAGGCACTCTTTGGGGAGAGGAGGCCGGCAGGACCCAATAGGCGACCCAGGTTTCAATTTCCGCCCGTCTACTATTTTTTCCGTCTATCAATGTCCATCTCGATATGGGGTACGGGATGGAGCACGGCCACCCCTGAGGAGGGGGGGGGGACCTCGAGTTGAGGCGCTGCAAGGGAGAGAGAGAGAGATGCCTGTTGTCTTGTCCGGAGATGGGTTCCGTCGAGGGGCCATCTTTTGGGTGGGAGATTGGCGTAGAGCTCGTCCCAATTCGATCTAGATTGCGTGAAAACTGCCCGTTCCGAGGTCGTCTCCCCCCTTCGCTTAGGGAGAAATCTCGAGTGCGTATCCCGTACTTACGCACCGGGGGCGAGTGAGTACTCACCTGGCACACACCACCATGTTGACGGTGTGTTGACGAGATGAAAGATGATCCTGGCTTTTGCAGAATCTGCGGAACGACCCTGTCTGTTCTTTGCTCGTTTTCGTCTAGTCGAGCATGCATGGATGTCCATCCATCACCGAGGCAGTCAGTCTCTTGATATATAAGTCCCAGTAACCGTCACTCCTCTCCCATCTTTCTTTCCTCCTCACACTCGTCCTTGCAAACCAATTTTGTTGTTGTCCTTCATTCTCTTGTTTATCACTTTCTTTCTATTGGCTGTGCCAAACCTTCATTCTTTGAATCTATCTTGAAGTCGAATCTTTCCCAGCGAATTCCACGCTTCATCCAATCCTTTAAACCCCCCGAAACTCCAAAACAACTCCAAAAGCACAAAACCATCAAGATGCGTTTCTCCATCACTTCCGCTCTGGCCATGGCCAGCACCGTCTCCGGTCACGCCCTCATGTACGGTGTCTCGGTCAACGGCGAGGACCAGGGAGACGGCCAGAACGTCTACATCCGATCCCCTGCCAACAACAACCCCGTCAAGGACCTGTCCAGCCCTGACATTGTCTGCAACGTCAACGGAGCCAAGGCCGCCCCCGAGTTCGTCAAGGCCGCCGCCGGTGACACCCTCACCTTTGAGTGGTACCACAACACCCGCTCCGACGACATCATCGACAAGTCCCACCAGGGCCCCATCATCACCTACATTGCCCCCTACACCGAGACCGCCGGCACCGGCGCCATCTGGACCAAGATCCAGGAGGACGGCTTCGACGGCTCCAAGTGGGCTGTCGACAAGCTGATCGCCAACAAGGGCAAGATCGACTTTGACCTCCCCTCGGCCCTCAAGGCTGGCAAGTACCTGGTCCGCCAGGAGATCATTGCCCACCACGAGTCCGACGCCACCTTCGACCAGAACCCTGCCCGTGGTGCTCAGTTCTACCCCTCTTGCGTCCAGGTCGAGGTTACCGGCTCTGGCACCGCCGTCCCTGATGAGGGCTTTGACTTCAACACTGGTTACAAGTACTCTGACAAGGGCATCCACTTCAACGTCTACGGTGGCGCCTCTACCTACGACATCCCCGGACCTGCTGTCTGGTCCGGCTCCGGCTCTGGTTCCGGCAGCGGCTCTGGCTCTGCTCCCGTTGCCACCACTGCCGCCGCCCCCGTCGCCGATGCCACCTCTGCTGCTCCCACCCAGGCTGCCACTCAGCCCGCTGGTGGCAACGACAACAGCCAGGCTACTGAGCCCGCCGGCCCCGCCCCTACCTTCTCCACCAT
>JABFEX010000811.1:0-13769 GCA_013623515.1 Fusarium illudens | reverse complement strand
T
This sequence comes from Fusarium illudens, assembly GCA_013623515.1. Lineage (NCBI taxonomy): Eukaryota > Fungi > Ascomycota > Sordariomycetes > Hypocreales > Nectriaceae > Fusarium > Fusarium illudens. The sequence goes on along the minus strand of JABFEX010000811.1, from coordinate 13,768 downwards.
TTATGGCTAGAAAGGGTTAGGGTTTTTATCCGAGCTATGCGCGGTTTCCCACCCTAGCTAGACCGGATTTTATACCGCATCCCTGCGACGGGCAGGACGGGGCTTAAATTGGGAAATAACTGTGTTTGGCCAAATAGGGAAAGTTAGATCGGCTGCGCCGAAGAATATAACATATTACCTTGAATACACCCACTCAAACACTGGATTACCTGGTGGCTCGGGCGACCTCACAACACAGATCTCCCTCCCGCTGCGGGGTTGAATCCACACCAAAATGGCCTCACTCGACCTTGCTGAACCGCCATTTCCCATTGGAGACACCGAAAGCGAGATAAGACAGGATCCAAAGTTATGTCGAACTTGCTGGAACCTCTACGGCGGCTCAGCCACCACCGCCGTTCCGCTTCCGGGTATCTCGATGCACGAGAACTCTGGCTTCACCAATGCGACCAGGGCAGCCAAGGAGGGGCACGTCGACCAAGCACCGGCGTGGGCGAGCTCTGGGCGCATAGACTATGCCTCGTGGGAGATCAACATCTACCTCCCTGATATCGCGGCGTCGGTTTCATCGGGTTGTGCGTCCTGCTTGCTGTTGACCGAGGCTTTGAGCAAGTTGACAAACGGGACTTTGGACTTTGAGGATCCTGAGCGTTGGCTGGATATTATTTTCTGCAGGGGGAATGCCTTGAGGGTTAAGCTTGTTCGGGGGGATCCTCCGGATGACTTTGACATGTTTTCGGCTGGGCAGGGAACGGACTGGGATCTTATCCAGGCTTACGAGTTGTATACTTTGCCAGGTGAGTCAAGCCGATTCTACATGGGGGCAACACTCATTCGTGATTGTTAGGTTCTCCATGCCCGTGGCCGACTATTGGGTCGTGTATGACTCTCGAGAAACCGGACTGGAGTTTACCTGCAGAGGTCGGCGGCCATGCTGGGCATGTCGAATTCGACCCTGCGTCTGAATCATCCTTTGACATGGTAAAGAGATGGATCAACACATGCAAGACGGACCACGCCGTCTGTTCTGAAGCCGAGGCCAAGACGACGGGAAGTCTCCCAAAAAGAGTCATCGACATCGGCCCTGAGTCAAACGACGGGATCCACGTCTCCGAGCATGGCGATTCCGCCGAGCGGATTGATGGGCCGTACATTGCTCTGTCTCACTGCTGGGGACGGACTCAGCACTTGGTTTCAAAAAAGGCAACGATTGCCCAACGGAAGGAGAACATCCCGTTCGAGTCCATGGCCAAGACGTTCCAGGATGCAGTCACCATCACGAGGAAGCTGGGCATTCGCTATATCTGGATCGACTCGCTCTGCATTATTCAAGATGACAAGGAGGATTGGGAGATTGAGGCGGCTAAGATGGCTTCCATCTACAACGGAGCAGAACTGGTGCTTGCTGCGACGGGTTCTGCGGATGGAAGCGGGGGTTGTCTGTTCCAGCGGGAGCCTTATGTCACGGTGTCTGGAACTTATCCGGACGGCAAGCCGTGGGAGGTCTATGGCCGAAAAGTCATTCAGCACGGCGTCTTTGGGTGGAACATCGATGCCAACATCTCCAAGGGCTCGGCGAATCCCATCGCCGGTTCGAGATTGGGCGATGTCCAGGATCACCCGTTGATGACGCGAGCCTGGTGTTTCCAGGAGAGGCTACTGGCCACGCGGATCCTCCACTACACCAAGAGTGAGATCGTCTTTGACTGCCTCTCGTCCATGGAGTGCGAGTGCGGAGTGCTGGAGAAGCACGAGCAAGGCCCGTTGATTCCTGCTCGCCGCATCATGAAGACAGGACACAAGTACATTACGGGGACAACGAGCCTCAGGACTGGTCGGGCACAGTCACGTGTTCCTCTCGAGAGGGAGACGAAGGAGTTTAATCAACACCACGAGCTGTGGCGTGATTTGATTGTTCAGTACTCTCAGAAGCAGATCACTCACAGGACAGACGGCTTGCCTGCGGTGGCTGGATTGGCCACGGAGTGGCTCAACGGTCCGACCGGCAAGTACCTCGCTGGGCTCTGGGAAAGGGACCTGCTCAATCATTTGCGCTGGATGCCTGATGAGGAGGATCTTGGCGAGGAACTGAAGTACACGGCTCCGAGTTGGAGCTGGCTGAGTGTTCATCGAGGTGTAACCTGGGGAGTTGAGAGCTTCATCGACGACGAGTTCTTTGTGGATGTGGACTTGAGCCGTACTAATTGCCAACCCAGTGGGAAGAACTTACTCGGAGCAGTAAAGTCGGGCTATATATTCCTCACAGGTCGCATCATGCCTATCTCCTTCTTCATCAGAGGTAAATCAGTGTTTTTCGAGAAGAAAGGCTGCGATACCAGAAAGCCGTTTGAGAGGCCGGACAGCATGTTTCGGTTGCGTAATCTCCCAGAAAAGGAGGTGTTTTGTCTCAGATTCTGTAGCAGGCCGACCACGAGGAACGCGTATGACGACGATTCGGCTCTGGTCCTGGTCAAAGCGGACGCCGAGGTGCTTGGGGAGCAGCCGGAGGAGGTCCGAGGGTTTAAACATGTTTACCAGCGGGTTGGGTTTATCAAGAATTATCTGACGAAGGGATGGAGTCATGAGCGTGATTCGGAGGAGGTGGGTATGTATGTGATTTGATGCAGAGGGGGCTACGGGATGGATGTGTATGGCACAAGTATTGCACAAGATTGAATTGTACAGGCTACGGGGTAGACGGATGGAAATAAGAAACGAAGTAACCAGTTATGCGTCCGAGATTTTTCGGTATAGCATTAGAGCCAAGGCGCGCCAAGAGGGAGACAATGTCAGGCTCAGATCTTGACAGGCCCAACTATCCGGTCGCCCCTGGCTGGACAATGATGGGCTTTAACTAGTTATTCTTTTTCCCCGTCTCAGCCATGGTCGGATATTTCGATCTCCGGTCCTCGATCAAGTCCCACAATAGGGCCTTTGACATTATGTACGAGATTTGGCAAGGGTTTATTGTAATTGAGATCTCGGGATGTCACCCTGTGAGTTTCTTCCCCCCCCTGACTTGTGTACCGTGTCTGATGTCGATCATGGCGGTAGAGTTGTCTCACTTGTTCCAAGATTTTGCGGCCCTTTTTTTTATTCTCCCTCTCACACAGATGCTATTGATTTGACTAACACGACGATCACTGAACCAGGTACTTGGTTCAAGTGGGGGAAACCTGGTGTCGACCATGACTGAGATGCAGGACAGGGAGCAAGACGCTGGGGGGAGCCGCTGTCAAGATAATGAAGCTCTCTACCCTCGCATAACTGGAATTCTCTCCCCTGAAGCCCTTTCTGTCTCCCCGGCGAAACCTTGTTCGCAGCAGCAACAATGGACAAGGTCCCGGTTCTCTCCATCTACAACCTGCCCCCGAGCCCAGCAAACTTGGACACGGTGGGCGTCTTTTACGTTACTTTCTGCTCGGCATGGACGACCCTCGTCTTCTCCGGCATGGCATTCTGCCTAGCCAACCGGCGCAACCCCATCCTCAGGCTCCGCGGCCTACCGCTGTCCTTTTCCGCCATTGCATTCCTGCACTGCTACTGGGTGCTCGGGCAGATGGTGTATCCCGTCGGGGCGACCATGCCGACTGTTCTGGCGTTTGATGTGCAGTATTTCTTCATGGGGATTTGGTTTCCGCTTGGGATTGCTCTTTTTCACGCTTCTAATAGTCGGTTTCTTCATGTTGCGAAGATGCAGAGGCAGTTTGTTAGTCCTCACCTGCGGGGCAGGATGGGGTGTAATGGGTCTCATAGTTCGTGGCTTTGTCGCCTTAGGAATATGAGCTACACAAAGAGGATTATGATATTCATTGGCTTTGGTATGATAATTCAGGTATGTCCTTGTTTAATAATCAGTGCGAAATGTATAATGCTAACCATGGACTAGGTTCTTCTCACCGTCGGTATGTGGCTAGCCTGCCGCAAGTACCATCCGACCTTCGGTATTCCCGGCACCGAGATCCGCGGCGCGACGCTGCCGGAGCAGTTGATCGACCTGGGACGAGGGTGGGAATGGTGGCCGTCTGTTCTCTGGCAGGTCATCTGGACTTGGATCGTGAGTGTGGATCTTGCCAAGTCAGCTCTCCCCCATCACTGACCAAACTCCTAGGTTGCTCCTATTCTCATCTGGCGAGCTTGGGGTATTCGTGATACCATGGGATGGAGGACGCAGACTATTGGATGCTGCATCTCCAAGTTTGTCTTTACTTTCTATTGAGAAGGAATATTCACTGACGAGTTGGTTTAGTTTGCATGCTACGCCCATGTTTCTGATTGCAAGCTATGTCCCTGCGTTTAACAAGGTCAACATGTATTTTTCTCCGAGTCAATGGTGAGTATATCCCTCCTACAGTCAAGCAAAACGAGAACAACGTTCTAACAAACAGCAGGATTCATCTCTCTGTCTTCATGTTTGAGATCTTCACCATCTTTGTCCCCGCCTGCCAGGTCATCCGGCAATGGGTGCAGGCCAAGCGTGCCGCCGCGAACAATGCCAGGTGGGAGACCGAGTCGCAGATCACCACCCTGAGGACGTCCACCTCCATGGACCGCAAGCGCTCTCCCTCCCAGAGTATCGCTGAGAAGGGCCAGACGCTGGACTACACTGATTCCACCATGGGGGATCGACTGTACACCATGAGCGCGCTCAACCAAGTTCTCGGCGAAAACCCAGGCCCACTACAAGATTTCTCAGCCTTGAGCGACTTTTCCGGGGAGAATATCGCCTTTCTCACTCGTCTGGCGAGGTGGAAGGCTTCTTGGTACATAGAACCCTCCAAGGAACAGACCCTCGAGGCGTACAACCGCGCCCTCGAACTCTACGTCGACTTCATCAGCCCCCGCGACGCCGAGTTCCCCCTAAATCTCTCCTCACCTGATCTCAAATCCCTCGAAGAAATCTTTGAAAAGGCGACGCGCATCCTCTGCGGCGAGGCACGCATCGACCCAGCCCTACCGTTCGAGATGCCCTCATCCGCGGGATCGGGATCGAGCCGGGAACCAGCGCTCACAAGAAGAGCTCGCTACACGGGTGAAATTCCTCACAGTTTCAGTCCGGCGGTCTTTGAAGCTGCTGAGAGTCATGTCAAGTATCTTGTCTTGACAAATACATGGCCCAAGTTTGTCAAGGAGATGCAGTCGCGGAGGAGGTCGGGCGAGAGTGCGCGAAGTGGCTTCTCGGCAGAGTCTGATACGACTCTTGCGAGCCGCGTGTCGGACAAGGTTGCTGCTTTTATTCGTTCCTTGGTTTGAGTCGTGTGTGTGTGGATAACATGTGCCCTCTTTTTTCTATGTGATATTAGTCTTGGCTCAACGCCTGTTTCCTTGCTCTTTTCTTGTATATAACTTTTTCATATGTATTATCAATGTGATACAAGCGAATCTATCTCTAGTCATTGTTCATCCTTGCTCTTGGCTCGCTTACTAGGTGATCACAGTGAGCCTGAATTAGACTCTTGTTCCAAACTCTGCTGCGCCATCGAGGCCTCCCAAGTCCAAGCTTGTTTACCTGCATGTAGAGTAGCTTTATAAGGAGGTTAAGCCCTTTCTCTCCCATCCTAAAAGCACACACGAGTGCTCACCTGGCCGAGTGGTTAACTCTTCCTTACTTCCGCCCCTAAAAAAACCCTACAAACCATCTTCTTTCCGCAGACCTAAAAACCACTCTTTTTGTTCTAGTTCCGTAGAACCATAGGTTCGACAGCACCTAAAAGCACTCTTTTTTTTCACGACATTGTGTTATAAGCACTTCTTCCCTTCTCATGGAGTCAAAGATAGTGTCAGGCACAACGGCAAAGAAGACGGGTTTCGACACAATAATAGCGACAAAATCCACTGACGTGAGGCTCTGTAGTGTTATAAGCAAGGTTACCCCTTACCCTTCCATCCTAAAAGCACATCCGAGTGCTCACCTAGTCGAGTGGTTAACTCTTCCTTACTCCCGCACCTAAAAAAACCCTATAAACTCTCTTCAATCCGCAGACCTAAAAACCACTCTTTTTTTACTTCTCCGTGTTCGAAAACACCCAAGACCATCGTTATTTTTCCTCTTCCAGTTCGTTGTGTCAAGTAAACATCTGCCCTTCGGGCCCGCTGCTGCGTCTACAATGCCTCTCAAATCAGAGGCAATGTATTGCAATGTGTGTTTTGTGATGGTGGGTATAGCCCTTCTTTTAACTCCCTTTGGCTCTTTTATCTCAAATAGATGTTTAGCATTGGATATGGAGTCTGCTTGGTGACAGTGCATCACTGCGTACTCACATTTTATCCTGCGGGTGATGATGGGTCTGTTATGCAGCACACGCAAAGTGGCCAAATAATGTTCTTGGATATCAGTTTCATTTCTACTGATAAACTATCTATCGAGAGAGCGCGGCTGGGCCACGTAAACCTACCACCAATCACCCGTGTTTGATACGGGAGGTGCTTCCCAGAGCACCTCTGCCACAGCACCCATACCAGATTCCAGGTCATTCCCCTCTTCTCTGTTCATACTGTACCATCTCTTTGCCACACACTGGCACTCTCCGCCATGGTCATAGACCTCGAGTTTTAGAAGCTGCTTGATGTGTTTGAGTTGGACGGAAAGTACCATGGCGCCCATGGCGAGGAAAACAACCCATATGACCAGGCTGATCAAGGCAGATACCGAATTCTCGATCGCGTGTAGGATGAGGGATCTGGCTGGGCGGACCATGTAGGAAATATCTTGGCTGGTGTGTCGAGCAACCATTTCCAAGATCCAGTATCCTTCGACTAGCTGTATTGGTAGGAGGAGGCTGGAGAGTATGACAGCGACGCATTGGGCGTCTCGTGATGTGATTTTTTGGAGCACCGAGTTCCGCTGTGCGTGCTTGGACTTCTGGCAGGACTCGCATGAGCCATTCGTGGTTGTTGGGAGGGAGATCCCGGGCTTGCCTCTAGGGGCGTCGTTGTGCGTGGTAGTATCGTGCCACACTAGGATGAAGTTGAGAAAGATGAGGACCAAGAAGATCCAAAAAGTAGGCCATGCCAAGTATTCGTACACTGCCAGGTCTTGAACAGCCTGAGCGTCTTTCAAAGTTGCGTTGTTCATGTTGAGAGTCAAGAGCGTGTGTGAGCTTTGATATGATGTGAAAGTGGTTGTGTAAGAGTAAAAACCAGCACGACGCATGGACGGGGGAGAGCCTTGTACTTATAGCTGGTTCCTAATAACGTTATTGTGGCCTGGTAGACATAAACTTCATGGTAGACTGTTGGGATGCAGTCACGCCGCCCATAATCTGCAACAAAGTTTCAAGATCCTGACATGGACACACTTGAGGTTAATACTAGGTTTCATAGCGGATCCCGCACTGGACCCTATGCTGTGGGCCCTGTGCTGTGGACTCTGGAATCCAAAAGGGCTCTCTGATGATAGTGTATGCAACTCCCGTGTTTTTTTGCACCCACTAGGCCAGGCATATCAACTTGATGTGAATGCATCTAGTTTGTATTTTAACCCACTTCTCCAAGCAGGACCATTGCTTCCGCCCAACATTGATTGATAACCTCCGCACCTTATCACTTTTGGGATGGAGAAGCGCCGCAGAAGCCGCAATTATATGGACCTGGAGGATTGCCCCCGCAAAGCGGACATTTATCTGACATGTTTTTGCGCTTTGTAAGGGTGTTTATGCGATTAAGTACTACCTATACGTTAGTATATACGAGAAAAGCACCTAGTCGAGATGTCCTACTTTGTCTGGGGGTTTGATGTCTGTGAAGGGTGTATGAGGGCAAAGTGTTTATGTTCTTTTGTTCAAGTGGTTAGCAGCTTCTGCCTGGTAGAATCGCGGGGAATATATATCTAGAGAGCACTGCATTGTCGCCCTAAGTGGAGTCACCTTTGGCGCCCAACTCAGTCTCATGTGCCACGTTTGCGTCAGGTGTTTTGATAGCACCGAATTATTACAAAGTCACATTCAAGATGAACGAGTGAGTCATGCTGAAGAACCCGCGAAACCCCAGTTGACATCCGTTGATACACGATGCTCAGGCACTCTGCACTGGCCCAGAGTCCAGACCAATATTCGACACAAATTCTTAGCGCTGTCTCTCAAGATCTTGCTCTTTCAGCCCTTGATGTCTATGTCTAACAGATGGTTTTGATTGATGCCGGCAGGAGCCGGACTTGCCATCATAATTGTAGCATATAGCGGTAGATGATACCCCACGCACGAATCTTTATTTACGGGATGCATTTCTTAGCCAGGTGTAGTTCATGTGAATTCCTCCACGTTCCAGTTGGTCAATCTTCGCCTTGAGCACATCAGAATATGGCAGTTCCATTTTCCCCCAATTCTCAAGCTCATGCTGCGTCGGAAATCCAACCATGATGGTAAAGCCTTGAGTAATAGAAAAATGGAGCCGACTGTCCGAAATAACCCTATTAATGATGAGCAAAAATGGCAGTCCAGATGATTTCGAACAATCTTACAATCCACCCTCTTTCAGTGTAACAACGTTCTCGGAGATGCCGTCTCTATTCATGCGCAGCTTTGGTGTTGCGAGAAGACCCCATTCCTTGGACATGGGTGGATCATCTTCAATGTCCCGTGATATTGACCCATCATAGAAACAGACAATTGAGTCTGGACTCCATAGGTGAACGAGGAGGCAGCACGGTTCACCGGGGAATCCGTTGTGGAGGCGAAACGCATAGTCAGAAGGAAGTATATGGCTATATACTTTGATGAGTCCCAAATGAGGTCGATCAAGTGTCGATTCCAGCACTTGACGTATGTCCTACCTAACATTAATCCAACGGCCCAAAGGCGGGAGAAGGGTACCAGACCTCTCTAGCGAAGCTGTTCTCCGCTATGAACTCGAGCCCAAGTGGTGATTTGATGGGGAAGCGGATCTCGGAGAACTCCTTGAGCCGACTACCAACCACATGATCTTCGAGCGCGAATACTCCAGTGCGTTGGATGGAAGCGGAAGCATCATCGGCGGGAAAAGGGCGTGGTAAAGCCATGGCTTCTGAGCGTGATGTCGAGTCACAGCCGTGTTTAGGGATGCGGGGTTAAGTCGGGAAGGTTAGAAAGGAGGCGTCCCAACCAAGTACTCCGTACGCCGCTGGCGATCATACGTGTCAACTTGACGGGAAAAAGAAAAAGTAAAAAGGATAGCTCAGTACAAGCCCACTCCTAGTAGCAGTATATGTGGAAAGTTACCACTGCACTAAAAAATAGGTGCGCACCACGCAGTAGTGCCTTCAATTGGGGGTTATACCCTCTAATTTAATAGTATAACCCTTGGGCTAGCCGCGCTGACTAATAATATTACCACCTGATCCCCGAGCCGCGGGAAGAACTGGTATATTACTATAGCTTAGGTTTTATTATTAGAAAATACTATTATATTAAATATATAATAAGAATTATAGTAATTTAAAATACTTTTATTATTATTCTAATTACTTATTTTAATAATCTTTCTTTACGATAAATACCTTATATATTGCGTCCCGTATCTATACATAATCTCCGCATCCGCTTTAACCCTCTCAACCAGGACTTATACAGCCAAGCTATTCGGCTCATGCGCCGACGCACCCCCAAGACATTGGCTCGAGTCGTTATCGCCGCGCGAGCAAACACGTACCAACAGACTAGCGAATCCGATAAGCGACCCCTACAAGCGCAAGAGCAGGTAGGTCGCTTCGCCGGACCTGGGCTAATTCGTTGCTTGTTGACTTCGAAACACTTCCCTGATCTGCTCCAGATAACGTTCTCTTTCTTTGACCTTTTCACTGATAAACTCGGACGAGTCAGGAGCCCAATACGGCGCAACTAGTCGCTCGAATTCCTTCCAGTCTTTCACAGCTGCTGTTCCATATATTGGCTGGATGTGCTGGAGGAATAGGTTGTAGAGCCCGCTGAGACTTTCTATGGCACTGAAGTACCAAAAGCTCCCACTGTTCCACCCAGATCGCATTATATCCGCATAGCGGGCGTCACTTCCGCGAGCCTTCTCTTCCGCCTCGAATACCGACATGAATTCGTTGTGTCGTTCACCGTAGGAAACTAAATCCTCACCGGTAATTTCATCGACGGCTCGACTGGTCAACCAGTACGGCGGGTGCAACATCTCTACCGGCTGGGAACATGCCCATTCAAGGTCGATAAGGCACGTCACATGCCAATCATGGTCCACAAAGATGTTGCTTGGGTGAAGGTCTGTGAGCATGAGGATAAAAGACGTACGTTGTGCCTCCCGGTTGGCGAAATGTGGCAGAAGAGCCCGCATCATAGTCAAAGCAGAGAGCTGGGACTGTCCGTCGGCGTGGTCGAGGATCGTGTTGGGCTGATGGCGAATTCGATTGTCATGACATGCCAAAAGATCCAGCAAGTATGTATCGGGTGTGACGTAGGTCAGGTCTCGGGGAATGCTCGTTGGAATTCCTTGATTTTCAAGCTGGTGGAGCTGAAGTCCCAGTGGTCGATTTGTTAGGGTAACCACGCCGTGATTATCCATTGTCAGGGAACCAATGCGAGGGAACTGGACTTGGGCCAGTGAAAGGATTATCCGAGCTACGTCTCGGAAGAGCGTCATTCGTCTGCTGCGATCCTCATTCAGAGTGTCCCAAGTCTCAGAAAGCATGCGGCCATCTTCCACATAATCCACCAACAAATATCCAGATGTGAAGTTCTGTTGGTGCGGATGGATCACGTAGTCGGAAGGTGCAGGTCTCCCTAGTACCCATAGTATTGACCGTCGCATATACCAGCCGAGCCGTGAAAGGAGGGGCGCTCGATCAAGGGCTGTAAACTATGTGCATATACTTCCGTTAGTAGACTCCAATGCCGAATTCTCGAGCTCGGTTTCCTTACGCTGGGGCCACTGGGGAAGCCAAAACCCCAGAGACGGGGTATTGGAATTGACGGGCAGTGAGAATGTATCCATGCGTAAGTAGCGGCCTCGCAGCGGAGTTTCTCCTCAGCGTTGCCTGGATGTGTTGATTCACCAATCTTGTATGGCAAGGGAAACCGGATCATGACTTTCTTCTGGTCATTGATGTAGATAGGGATGCAAATATTAAAGCTACCGTGAATCCATTCGTTGACCCATGGAGCTCGGCATGAGGCTCTGGAGATGCGGAGGTGATGCGACACAATGGATTCGATTTCGCTGGCGTGAGTGTGGAGATGGTTGCAGAAGTCCAACCGCTTTTCGGGATACGACAGCTTTTGGAGGATGTCATCTTCTTCCTCTAAAGCTTCTGACAGCGTTATTCTGCCGGTCAGGAGTGGAAGTGATGAGGGCGACATCTGAAGCACGGGAGTGTGTGTTGAAGACCATGTCGCTGGACATTGTTGGAAAAGGAGGGTTGTCCACAATGCCACAGTTACATAAGCCACTGGGGTGGTCCTCGCAGCCAATAGTTTCGCTTGTACGTCTTTCATGCTCTAAACTGTAAATAGCTAGCGTATCTAGCCCCGCCCCATATAGGTGCGTATGAGGTTAGGCTTCCCGGGCGGAATAAATGTCATTCATTTATCGTTACGCCATTAGCAAGCAATTCAGGGTCCGGTTATCAAGGACGACTCGAAGGAGACGTGGATATGGCAAAAATCGAGAATATCGATAATTACGATCAATTCTATCGAGTCTAGATGGCTGCAGTGCTAAGGCCGCGACATAAGCGTTCGCGCAATTTTTTCTTGCGCCGAAACAGAACGGAGTGTCACGTGCTCTACCCAGTTGGATGGGTTGGCCTGAGGAGACCATGACGCTGTTTCCCCAATAAATGTCAGAAATCGACTCATCACAGCTCCGACGATCTAGTTATCATCCCTATTTCTGCGTAGCTGCTGCTGCTTCCCGCTCTCGCTGCTCCCGCTCCCGTTGCTCCCTCTCCCGCTGCTCCCTTGCCTCGCTCCGCTTTTTCTGGGCTTGTCTGCCCGATGTCGAAAGTTGTTCAATGGTTTTCTGGTCAGATAGAGCATCGTTCATGCGTTTTCGTTCCTCTGGATCCATCGTTGTAGGGATGCCTGCAGAGGGTCAGCTCAATGCTTAATGCTCGAACGGAGGTCGGCACGAACGGGGACTTTGTCTGTATAGGTAGGGAAATGACCAACAGAAAAGGGACCAGACTTGTCGAAAGTTTGGGAACTAATGTTCCCTGTATCGGGCTGTTGTGGTAAAAAGGGAAACGCAGCAAAGTTATATGCTTCGGCACCCCTTCGATCCCGTGCATCCATCACGGCGTGGACTAGGCGGCTGCCTAAAGTGCAATGCAATCGTGAACCCCGCATTGCATGGACAGTTCATAGGATGCGGGTGACTTTAGTGGCATGTCGAGGCATACGACTTCCAGAGCCTCGTCTTGCCCATGCGCAGTGGATTATTGGGCATTACCATTTTCGGCTGTCTGTCACGGTGGCTCTAAAACGGTGGGTGGTATTATATCGGTGTCGACGGTGATTAAAGGTCAGACATTGGCTCTATATCGAGGCTTGAATTGATTACCAAAGACGGGCAGGGTAGTTTAGCATTACACGTAGCTATATCTATTAATTTAGTAGGCACATATCATTATATTAAGTAGCAACGCGCTCTTATTAGTTAGAGCAGCCCCGCTATAGGGGCTATACGCCCCTTAAAAGTCTACTTTAAGCAATACCTTTCTTTAAAGAAAATAAGGCTCTTTTAATTATTATTTTTATATTTTATTTAGCTTACTTAGGCGCTCTATATAATAATTATAAGCCTAAGTAAGAGTATTCTTAGTAATTTTTATTATATTATTTAATTTATAAAAGCCTCTTATTTAAACTAATTATCTAATCTTTATATTATTACTTTAATATTAAATCCTATATTTTTTATATCCTTAGTTAATTACTCTAAGTATATAATTATACTTATTTTACTCCTTAAGTATTATATTCCTTATTTTAAAGATAAATATAATAAATATTACTAAGATAGTCTAGCTTTTAACTCTAGAATAATAGCTTAATTAGTTTAATACTCTATAAACTTATTTAAATATAATAAGTATTTAAGGCTATATTAATCTAGATAAGAAAGATTAAGATAATAATTTCTTATTCCCCTTAATTATAGAGGAATATAAGGAATATATTAAATATAAGACTATAGAGCTAAGGCCTAAGGGCTAAGCTACTTTAATTACTTCTAAGCTTATATCTCTCTATAATATCTTTATTAAGAAAGAAAGCTACTTTTTATATTAATATAAAGAAAAAGAGATAAAAGAATAAGCTATTAAGGCTTAGATTACCCTTATAGTTATTAATATTAGATATAAAGCTATTATTATTACTTTAGAGCTTAAGAAAAATAGCTCTTAATTACTCTATTAACTTATTAAAGCTATTAAAAAAGAATTCTATTTTTTTAAAGAGAATATTTTTCTTAATTTTTATTTTTTATATAAAAATATCCTCGCTAAAGCTACTCTCTTAGGTATAACCCCTAAGAAATAAATAGAGAAATAGAGGCCTACTTATAAGTATAGAATAATAATAAAAGTATTAAATTATAGTATTATAATTATTAGCTATAACTTCTTAAATATTACTTAATAATATTAAATAACTTAATAAGCGACTTATAAGATACTTAAGATTAAGAATATAAATTAAATATTATAAATAGTCTAAATAATACTTAAATATATTATTAATTTTATTAACCTCTTAAACTTAAAAAAACCTAAGAAAAATAGAAGCGCTAGTATATATATAATACTAAGTAAGTACTTAGATAATTATCTTAG
>JABFEX010000807.1:7602-24609 GCA_013623515.1 Fusarium illudens | reverse complement strand
ATATCTTTGAATATAGTGGGGGAGAGAATTCTATGCCCTGCCTCTGGAAGAGAAGCTCAAGTATCACAACGAGAATGATCTAGTCAGGGGAGAGTACAACGGATACAGACCGGCTGGAAACAGAGTGTGAGAAAACCATTCTTGCCTTGCCTTGCTTGAACTAATCAGAGACCATACAGTATCGGCAACGGCATCAAGGACAATGTCCAGGTGTATAACATCCCCAAGTTTGACGGCTACCACGAACGTCACCAACCCCCAGTTCTAGGCGACAACATCAAAGAGATTGAATCCTTCAGCCGTGTAAGTCCAATTAACCAATCCTCCACTGTCCCCTCCAACATCCTCAGAAATGCCACGACCAAGTCGTAGTCAAACTCCTCCGCCTCTTCGCAATCCTCCTCGAACTCCCCAACGAAGATCAACTCGCCCGCGCCCACCAGTACAACGTCAAAGGTGAAGACCACCTGCGATACATGCACTACGCCGCCAGGGGCCAAGAGGAGAATCAGAAGCTTGGTGCCCTGTACGTGCCTGGGCACACAGACCTGGGAACGCTGACGTTGTTGTTCCGTCAGCCTGTTGCGGCGCTGCAGATCCTCAACTCGGAGGGGAATTGGAAATGGGTTAAGCCGCAGGATGGAACTATTACTATTAACACTTGTGATGCTTTGACGGCTTTGACGGGGGGGCTTATCAAGTCGAGTATTCATCGGGTGCATGCGCCTCCAGCGGACCAGGCACATATCGATCGTCTGGGTGTGCTGTATTTTGCCAGGTCAGTTGTCTCCTCTCTTCCCCTGGATAGGACTTCTAATCTCTTCCATACTAATCAAACACAGACCCAACAACCAAGTCGTCCTAGATCCCATCGACAACAGCCCCCTCCTCCACCGACTCGGTCTAACAACCAACGTGTTTACGGAGCTTGGACAGCATCTCACTACAGAGCAATGGGTCAAGGTCCGCCAGACACAGCAGCAGCGTCCAACCAGCCAGCGGTGCCAAGATTACGCATGGAAAGTACGAGCACAGCAAGAAGGACTTGGAGATTCTCCCTGGGCTACATGCCAAGATCCACAACTAGACATGAATCCATATCAAGCATGATCCTCATGACCATGATTCATAGTAGTCACACCTGTTAAAAGTCCCTTAATGTGCATGGACACCCACCCCCTTAGTAGTTGGGTGACCTGCGTATCTCACGCTCGAAACAAATCTCACTCAGACAGAGCCCCTTACTAAAGTCTCGGGGGATATACTCACGCCATATAACTAGTAGGTAGATCTTATCCCCACTGCAGAAATGGTCAAGCTCTTCTTTATAAGGATTAAACATTACAATATCACATCTCATTCTCAATAAAACCATGCAAGTCAGACTCCAAACGCCAAATATCAATTTCCCATACCTGATCATCTAATTAGAACATCCCGCACTCCCAAACCCCTTTGAATCAAGCTTCCAGACTTACTCTCCCAAGAACTTATCAGCCTCAATAAGAAGATGATGAATAGCCATGTCGATCTCAGAAAGCCTGGGGATCATCGCCACCGTCTCCTCGTGGGTCCTCGTCTCGCCATCCTTCTTCTCGTTGATCAACCCAACAAGAGGTCTTCTGGCCTCCATCATCCCATCACGGATCTTCTCAGGATCCGTCGATAGCCACTCGGCGCCCTTCGTCGGCTTGTGAACCCGCCTGTTGACCTTGACAATCCTCTCGTCAAGGTACCTGAGCCGGGTCATGGCGACGGCAAAGATGTAATCTTCTTTACTCCTGGCCGCCGTGATCTGAAACTCCGCGGGCTGGTCAGCGTTGCCGGCCATCTCAGGGGGAGGCTGGTTTGCGTACCCAATGACATCGTCATCGGCGAGCTCCACGTCGAGGGCTTCGACCTTGTCCAGTAGGTCCCCGAACTGCGCCTCCAGCTCCTTGATGACTTCGGCATGATGCTTCATGAGCATCGCCTTGTCGTCTCTTTCCTGCTGCTTCTGGTCCATTTTTATGGAGGTGAGAGGAGTGTAAAGATGAGAGTACTGCAAAGGTCGAGTCTTAAGATCAAGTAGAGGCTTGGTATCAAGATGTGATGATGAAGATATGAAAGTGGGAATCCAGAAGATGACATTGCTTATTTATACCTACATTCTAGACTACGTCTTAAAGTAGAAAGTGTCCTCAATGTTGTAACTCAACTCATGTTCAATACTTCTTGGTGACATTATTGTCCGAATTCGGCCATATCCGTCCTGATGACAGTGTTGTGCTGTCTGAACACTTCAAACTGAAAGGTAACGGTACCATCTAGTATGGTTAGTCTCCATGACACTCATAATCTATCCCAATTGTTTCAAGATGATGTGTACGCTCACGTCCAGACACCTTCTTTGTCTGTTTCACTTCTCTCATACAGTGACAGAACAGAAGTGTCACCCGCTTCCCCTCAATAGCCACTGTCACTCGCACAGATATCTAACGAGGAACAGAGGAACAGTCCAAAAAGACAGAGAAACAATCACATTCTCTACCTGTGTGCCCAATTCTCCTCTCCACCTCTGTAATGCAAGCGACGAGATCGTCAATGACAACTGGGCGTTCCAAGTGAGAACCGAAATAAATTCGCTCCTTCTAGACACGATGCAATAAATCCAATTCCCGCTGCTAACATAATTCTGCTCGTTTTGTTTATGCCAATGTATCTAAATATCAACTGATGAACATATACAGCGTATTCCTCACATACGACCACCCTCACTCCGAACAAACTACCCATGATTCTGCTCATTAAACATATCCTGTCCCGTCTGCGACCCAGGCACATATCCCTGCGCAGAAGCGTCCGCCATTGAGGGAGGATTTCAAGAGCGCTCAGTCTCGGGGATGTAGGAACATGGGACTATCACTGAGGTTAATTGCAGCTCACATCACACTATCAGGTTGATTCCCAACTTGTCCGAATATTGCACATGTTTGATTAAGCACCCAGGAGGCCCAACAGCCCCAAATCTCAACAATAGCCTTGAAAGGCCAAGTCACCAACTGTAGCATCTCAATGCCGCCCACCTTGGGAATAGCGGCAGTGTTCAGTACACCAACACGAAACACCAACACGAAAACTCCCTTGGCTCCATCCCTGTTCTCCTCCTCGCCGTCCATTCCCAATGCCACTTCAGAGTGAGGTCGACGAGGTAGTCTGTCGATGCAATGGCTGTCGATAGCCTATCCACCACGAAAAGAGTTGCCCGAGAACCCAACAGAGCAGGTACAAAATCGCAAGCGTACAAGACGAGACGAATACGATGATCGACAGTCTCCGCTTCTCAAGCGCCGGCGGCCGATGCGCATGTCGAAAGTCCAACGGCAAGTCAAACACAGACTCGTCCTCGGTGTCACTCTCCATCTCATCCATCATCTCGCTCTCAGCGTCGCTCTCTGATGCCGAGCTTCCGCAAAACTCGAGCTCAACCTCGCATTCCGCATGGAAGAGTTGGGATTCGAGCTTGTCGAGGCTTCGAGCCGCACTTTGGCGGTGGTTTCTTTGTTGGTCGGCAAGGGACATGGTTGAGAGTTGCTGGAGCTGGTCTGCCCGGTGGTGCGAGCTACTGAAGAAGCAGCGAAACAGACAAGTCTTGAAATCACAAGCAGAGACAGACTTGAAACTGAGCAGAAATGAAATGGTGAAAGATGACGGCTTTGAGGGCATGTCGCCAGATCCGAGTTGAAGCAAATGAGAACAAAGAAGCCCAGTCTCGTGACTGTCACATCAGCACTGTCCGTCAATTCAACCATGGTTTATCTCCCTTGCGTCTGAGCTTTGACGGGTGGCTGAATGGGCTTGCCGTGATTGAAAAGAGATGCTATCTCCCTACATTAATAGGCTATATTTAGAGCTAAATATATAACTTTGATAACCTGTGTTTACTCTACTCCTTAACCGTAATGCTGGACCCTCCCTATTCATAGATCTAGCAAGCTCAGCATATCCCCAACCATGGCGTCTTTCTTCGTCTCTAGTGAAAAAAGGAGTGAAATGGTTTGCATAGTTTCACGCTCAGAGGATAAGGGCATGTGCAACACCCATCGCTCCGTCGACGTGCTCAAAATCAGGGTTAGATTCGACTCCATCCGTAGGATTAGAGTTGCGGGCGGATAGGATCGAATCCATTGTGAAGATGAGAGACAAGATAAAGAACAAAGATTGAAAGAGAGAAATACAGAAAAACAAAAGAGATGCCCCCTTGGTCGGGAGTAGATATACCAAGCGAGTCCCAGCAGATATATAATGACTGAATTTCCAGGCCAGCAATGTAGAAGTGGAAGCCCAAGGAAACACCAGAGAGCTGAAAACACACAACACGACGATGAAGAGCGGTGTTGACAGATACTAAGAGTACGAGGCAGCGTCAGACGTTGATAGGGGGCCACCAGCACGAGTCGAAATGTCTTCAGTGGTACGACCGACACCCATGACCATCCAGAACCATGACCCCAGACTTACTCAAACATTTTAGCTTTTCCCCACGTAATAATCACAGTGGCGAACATCCGAGTCATGCAGCAAAACCATACTAAGCCAGATTCAGGGGTCATAGCCTATAACCTCCTCCACTTGTTAACCCCCTGCCAGTGCCCGGCTCCTGGACCCGACAATAAAAGAATTTAAAAAGACTGCCTAGGTCCGGGGGAAACATCTTATTCAACTCCTAGCACTCTCATTCAATTCGCAATGGAATCTTCACCTGAGCATACAATGGAACCATCAACCAAGAAGAACATGTGGCAGTCCCTTCGGGAAAACCCCAAGGTCCTCTTCATCGCCTTCTTCGCGTCCCTCGGAGGTTTCGAATATGGATACCAGCAGGGTGTTCTCGGTCAATCCCTCGTCATGACCCGGTTCACCGAGAACTTTCCCTCTGTCGTCGAGTCCTCCTCGGCGACTGGCTGGCTCACCTCCATCCTCCAGCTTGGAGGCATTCTTGGATCTCTCACAGCCGGTGTTCTCGGTGAACTCATCTCCAGGAAATACACCATGTTTATCGCCTGTTGCTGGGTTATCCTCGGAAGTTACCTCTACGTCGGTGCAACAGCTGGAAACCCATCTCTCCTCTACGCCGGACGCTTCTTCACCGGTATCGGAGTCGGTCTCTTCAGCGGCGTCGGTCCTCTCTACAACGCCGAACTCTCTGCTCCCGAGATGCGAGGTCTCCTCGTCTCCTTCTACCAACTCGCCACCATCCTAGGCATCATGCTCTCCTTCTGGGTCGGCTACGGCAGCAACTACATCGGCGGAACCGGAAAAGACCAGTCCGACCTCGCCTGGCGACTCCCCTCGATCATCCAAGGCATCCCCGCAGTCGCCCTCGCCCTCGGTATCTGGTTCATGCCCTTTTCCCCACGTTGGCTCGTCAAGGTCGGCCGTGACGACGAGGCCAGGTCCACCCTGGCGTGGATGCGCAAGCTTCCAGAGGATCACCAAGACATCAGAGTCGAATTCCTCGAGATCAAGGCCGAGGCTGTTTTCGAGCAAAAGGTCTTTGCCCGCGACTTTCCTCATCTCGCCGAGAAGGGCAAGAGCCGCTTCATGCAGCAGGTGGCTCAGTATGTGACTTGTTTCCGAAGCATGGACAACTTGAAGCGTGTCTGCACGGCCTGGTTGGTCATGTTCTTTCAGCAGTGGTCTGGTATTGACGCCAGTAAGTTCCCCATTGCCCCTTTAAGGCAACATGTAAAACTAACCGTTTTAGTCATCTACTACGCCTCAAATGTCTTCATCAGCCTAGGACTGACCGGAGGAACCATTGCCCTCCTAGCAACTGGAGTCACCGGCGTCGTCTTCCTCATCAGCACCATTCCTGCCATGGTAAGTTCGAGTCCCCAAACCTGACATATTGCAAGACTAACCAACGCCTGAACAGTTGATCATTGATCGAGTTGGCCGCAAGCCTCTCCTACAGATCGGCTCCGTCGTCATGGGCGCCAGCATGATCACCGTAGGCGTCATCGTCGCCAAGTTCCGACACGACTGGCCTTCTCACGAAGCCGCCGGTTGGTCAGCGGTGGCTCTAATCTGGGTTTACATTGCTGGATTCGGCGCCACATGGGGGCCAGTTTCGTGGACACTAGTCTCCGAGATCTTTCCCCTGTCCATCCGTGCCAAGGGAGCCTCCATCGGCGCATCCAGTAACTGGGTCAACAACTTTGCCATCGCCTTCTTTGTGCCCCCTATGCTGGAAGCCTGGGCGTGGGGAACCTACATCTTCTTTGCCGTCTTCTTGGCTGCCGGTATCGTTTGGGTTTGGATCTACCTTCCCGAGACCAAGAACGCCAGTCTCGAGGACATGGACCGTGTCTTTAAGAGCCGCACTGGTGAGATGGATGGTGTGCTGATGAGAGAAGCTCAGGCCGAGGTCGGTCTGCTCTATTCTGTTTCTCATGAGCGCAAGCTGTCTCATGACAAGGAGGTTGAGAAGCATGTCGAGGAGTTGTAATTATGTACTATAAGTTTTGGGATGGTGTGCAAGTAAAAGGAAAGGTTTAGTCAGGATTATACACTATGACTATATCAAGTTGTGAAAACTCCTTCATCCTTAGTGACACTCCTGGACGAGAACACAACAGAGTCACTCTTTCTCATCGCGATGACTTACAGAAGTTGGCTGTTAGATTTCGCATTATCAGCGTGGAGTCTTTACCCCGGATCACCCCAAGCTTAAAGCTAGCTTCACCATAAATGGGAGGATGAGCTGGGGAAGTCTCTGACCTGCCAAATCTGTGTAGTCTCGAGATGACTCCAGGGTGAGTTCAAGGGGGACACCAAAACAAGGGTGCGGCACAAGGGTCGCCTATGACCCCCGTAAAAGGAAACCCGTCGGCATTAGCGAGTGGAGCTTGGAATAGCCTACGAAACAACGTTACACAACTACGTGGCTACAGACCCTGTTTCCGGTATAGTTCCATCAACCATCCCATCAGATGTTGGACCTGCAGGTGATGCAGTAGCAGTCCATATTCAAGTCCTTCTTTACAGCCGCAGACGACGACATCCTCCAAAATCAATAATCATGTCATTCTTCTCAGAAGACCTCTCCCTCGACCCACGCTTCTTCGAGCTCCAAGAGGAACTACGCTCCGTCCTCTTCGCCGGCCTCTCAAGCCTGTCCCCCAGCAGACCCTCCACCCCGGAGGACGAAGCCCCAGAGACCCTCGACTTTTCCCGTGTGACAGTCGCAGTCCCACACACGAAGCTACTACGCTACTTACAAAACTGGATCACGGAATGTGCACCCCATCTCGACAAGTTCGATGAAGACCAGCACTTTCAGATCCATGTTCCTCTCATGGCACGCAGGTCTCCCGCCCTGCTCTACGCCATGCTCGCCTTCTCGTCAAGACAAATGGAAAGGAGAGGCCTAACGCAGAAAGGCTGCTGCGACAGTCTAGAACTATACCAAGAAAGCATCAGACTCCTCACACCTGGCCTGCAGGCCAAAGACCCCAACATGCTCGTCACGGCATGCATCCTCGCCGTCTTCGAGCTCATGTCTGGCGGCGCGAGGAACTGGAGACGCCATGTCGAGGGCTGCGCCTCACTCTTTGAGTACTTTGGCGTCGACGGCTTCTCTGGAGGTCTCCCGCAGGCCGTCTTCTGGTGCTATGCGAGGATGGAACTGTGTGGAGCGATAATCTCTGATGGTGCTGAGACGACCGTGTTACCTCTCGGTCAATGGGTTCCAGCCATGGGCGAGCCGTCGTCATCATCGCCAGAAGTATCAGAGAGATTCGTCCAGAACCTCTTCCATCAGAAGAGTCGCACATCGCCAGATACACATGCGAACTGGGCCATCTATCTCTGCACCAAAGTCTGTCATCTACGCTTCAAAAGAACACAACACCTAGAGCTAGGCAGGGCAGACCTCCAAGATACCAGGCCATTTGCAGAGCAGTGGCAGAAACTCTGGGCAGAATTACAGTTCTGGCTAGACCAACGACCTCGGTCGATGAAACCCATCCGAGTCGTCGAAGCGAGCGAGAAGCAAGTCTTCCCGTTAATCATGTTTCCCCATTGGGCCGCCATCTCCAGCAACCAAGTCTATCACGCCGCATGTATCCTGATGCTAGAGATCCGGCCACCAGAGCACAACCTGGACTCGCAGTGTTTGGCTCTGTGGCACGCCCGCAGCGTGGTCGGTATATCCTGTGCCAACCCTCACCCTGGGAGCATGGTCAACTCTATCCAGCCGCTGTTTGTCGCGGGGAGGTTGTTCTCGCATGTAAGTGAGCGGAGGCAGATAGCTCAGCTGCTCAAGTCTATTGATAGAACGACTGGCTGGGGAGCATTGTGGAGGTTGAGGGATCTTGAGGCGGAATGGGGGTATGAGGTTGGCCATGTCTTTGATGATTCGTCCAGGTGATTAATGAACGTCTGAAGAGCACGCCTCAGGAGCCAACGATCTATACTGCATGGTACATTAGCTGAGAACGCAGCAGATCCACCTGTAGCCTACGGATCCAACACCCCCTCCCCACCGCTCAACAATAGCTGGCTTCTTTTGGGATAGCGGTTTTTGTGTGGTCTCGTCTTGCAAGGAGCTTAACTCACAGCTATTCAAGCGGGGGGTATTAAAGTAAGCCCCCCTCCCCCCTCCCCCCGTTGCAGGGGCTTTCCAAACACTCAGGCTCTGATCGATTTTCACTACTCATTGTCAATCATCTCACTCGCCTTCTCATAGAGAACGTCATACGCCACTCATCCTGCCCCTTGTTGACTTGTCTCCTATTCAAAACTCTCACAATGTGTCCCAGACCAGTCATCAGCGTCCTCGGCTCTCTCAACATCGATCTCGTCTCCTATGTCCCTCATCACCCACTCCCGGGAGAAACAATAACCGCAAGCCAATTCGACGTCTTCCCCGGCGGCAAAGGCGCAAACCAAGCCGTCGCCTGCGCAAAGCTATCCCGGGCCTCTACCCTCCAGGACCCCAGCGTCGATGTCGCCATGATCGGTGCCGTTGGCGCAGATGCGTACGGCCCCATCCTCCTGGAAAGCCTCGAGTCGTATGGTGTGGAAACGACCGCCGTCACGGTCGATGCCGATTCCAAGACTGGGATCGCCATGATCGTTGTTGATGAGCCTTCAGGTCAAAACCGCATCATTCTTTCGCCTGGAGCAAATGCTTCGCTCCGACCTGCCCAGTTCACAAGCCTGCCCGGCCCATCACCCACTCTGCTCATTATGCAACTGGAGATTCCAATCGAGACTGTCATTCAGGCGCTGGAGGCTGCCAACAAGACGAAAACGCCTGTCCTTCTCAATCCTGCCCCTGCTCAGAAGCTCCCGGAAAAGGCTTACCAGGGCCTGGCGCACTTGATTCTGAACGAGAGCGAGGCAGCCCTGTTGTCAGATGTAAAAGAGTCTGACCTCGAAGACTTGGAGCTGGTTGAGCGAGTTGCAGTTCAATTCCTAGCCAGGGGTGTTCAGAACGTCGTCATCACGCTTGGTGCAAGAGGCGCCTATTACGCCAGCGAGACAGACAGGGCTCTTGTTCCAGCACCAAAGGTCCATGTTGTTGATACGACTGCGGCGGGTGACACCTTTATCGGAATGTATGCCATACACGCAGTCGATGCCATTGCGATGTCGGACAAGTTTGATATCGATGAGGCTGTCAGGCAGAGTATCAGGGCATCGTCGAAGACCGTCTCTAAAAAGGGTGCCCAGGTGTCTATACCCTGGAAGGACGAGTTGTAGCTTATGGAAGAGTCTCTCATCGCTGGGACATGGTTGGCGGTGTGCTGTGGCTAGCTGAGCGCCAATACAGACGCAGACTCGAGGTTTCCTCATCCAAGGGCAATTTCGTCACATCCGTGATTCGTTGAAAGCAAGCAAGCAGCGCTTCCTGCTGCGAGGCATGGGTCATCTCTCTTGCGGCCCGAAGCAGCGCAGCTACTACGAGAGGATCCCATTGCTCGGGAAAGTTGTTCCAGACTGCCAGCCTGGCGATCTTTTGCGTGTGCCAGCTTCTTGAGACCAGACGGTGTGGAAACCTCGACAGCTTCACGAGTCGTGGCTTGTAGGCGAGAAGGAGGAGGGAGGATAGATGCATGGTCAGATTGGCCTGCAGAGACACGGCGCTGGTATAGACATCAGCTGGAAAGGGCGATTCTTGCATCGTGTGCCCGTTTAGATCAGAATCAGAACTTTCCAGGACCGGTTCCATGCCAGGAGGTCTATCCTGGAACCATTGCGTACAGCTTGTCCACAGGCTGGACCATGCGGCCCATTTGAGAGAATACGACTCTGGGGCAGCCGATTGCGTGTTGGACTGGCCGGTAAAGAGAGGGATAAGCTCGTAGTGGATCAGCCGGAGACATTCAAAGAGACAGAGCAAACATGAGTCGTAGGTTTCCATGGGGGATAGAGAGGCGTTGAACAGGGATCTGCCTGAGGAGAGGGGGAGCTTCATCGATGGCGGTTTGTTGGTCATTATGGAGCTTGCAAGGTCTATAAATGTCAGCATACATGTGGCTAAAGATGTCGAGGAAGACAGACCAATCTTTATGTGGAATCGCAACAGGGATTTGAGAGGTTCATCCATATCTTCCAAAGGCTGACTCTGTGTATCTGGCTGTGCATGATAGAACCGAAACTTGGGCCACTGCGAAGGCCCGTCATTGAACAACTCTCCAAGAGCGAGCAAGGATCGTCCAACATCTGCAACAAAGGTGCTTTCCAGCAAAAGCCGATGATGTAACTCTTGCAGTTCCTCGCTACAAGTCTCGCCACGACCAGTGCGATGTCTGGCAAGGTGAATAGCCGCATCCATGATGACGGACTTCTCCTGCGCCAAAGTCATCATGTTGGAACCGAATGAGGGTTTTGGGGCGTTGGACTCTATCCACGGCACGAGCTGGTACCGGAAGCAGTGCATCGCTCGTTGCTTGCACTGGCCGGCCTTGTCGTCCCACGTCGACGGGGTGAGGATTTGGTTCCCGGTTGACTCGTACGTGTGCGCGAGACTGGCTGCTGGGGAGGTGTCATTGTCTTTTGTTGAGTAGACGGCGCCATGTGGCGAGTCGTCGTTTAGAGGCAGAATCGGCGAGCCTGCCTTTGGCGAGGATACCAAGTCATGCTGTGCAAACTAACACTTTGTTGGTTGAAGAAGGAGCTGGAGTTGAATGAGAATCGACTGACGATGGGAGATTGGGTCGTGTCTTGATCACGGTCTGGTGGTGTGCTATCGATGCCACTTGGCACCGAAGAAGCCATATCAGCAACAAACGCCCATTGCTTGTATTCGCAAGTCACGCTTCTCTCTTGGCAGCTCCCGCATCTGGGTCTCTTCTCATCACCTTGTCATGCTGTTAGAAATCGTATCAAGACGGGATATCACGACTTCCCCACGGGCCACAAGATCAAGGCTCTGGAGCTTTCCTACATTTTCTTCGGCGTTTTCTGCACGGCAGGCATCCTGTACGGGACCGCCTTTTGCTATCGGGGATATTTCGTATTACCGGCATTATTAAAGGCGACCAAGAGAGGAACGGCTACGATGCTGGTAATCGTTGAGGCGGCCGTTTGTGTGGTAAAGAGCATCACGAGGAGGAGAAGATGACAAACTTTGGCGGGGACTAATACTAACCAGGTCAGTCACGTGATGCTACATCACTCGCTCAAAGTTGATGAAGGTTTTCTTTCAATCATATTTTAAACTGGGCTTGATCTAGATACATTACCTGTTGCTAGTCCGGTTTAATCGTCCCCCGTCGCTTTGTATTAGATGAAATCGTCAAGCAAACAGACCCATAATCTTGTCCTGGAAAGCTCTGCGTCCCAGGCTCTTGTCAGCCTGAAGTCTGAAGAATTCAGCTGACCTACCGCTGCCGCGTACCGGGCTCGAGAGTCTGATTCGCGGCCGCGGTTTCAATGTGAAAGAGTAAATGTGAATTTCCAGTTTGTCTTGATCCAAGAATCAATTTGGGGTCTATCGGATGCTTTAATATCCATATGGGCTCAGTGCCCGCATCATACTCCCCAGACAGACCTCTCTCTTTCTTGGGGCCGGGGGAGTAACTAAACGATGCGAAGCCACCCAACTAGATTGGGGAAATGTTGATAGTACATATGCCACTTCTAGGAAATGGGCTGTTGTCGACAAACATCTTTGCCGACAATAGACACGTTTAGCTAGGCATGCCATTTGCCATGGACACACATAGCGATCTGCGTAGGCTACAACCCCTGCTTTGGGTATAGCACAGGTCATACGGGCATCTTGGATTGAAATAGACAGTTCGTTCAAAGATGCTTCATATTCGAGGCCAGTGTAAGTACCTAGCTTAGCCTGAGTACGAGGCACTTGATGGCGTCCCAATGCATCCTATTCAGATCTACGGATACGTATTCCCGTTTAACCCTATTCTTCAACACGGACCAACTCCCACTAGAGCCGTTAGACCCATCGCCCCTTTCGGAAAAGACCTCTACAAAGAAGAAGAGCGTTCTTCCCGAGCCGTGTGGTACCCGCAGAGGGGCAGGTTGACGAGACACGGCTTCGGATCCCGGCCAGGCTTCCATTCTTCTGGAAGGGATTTGATTATTTCTCCACCTGCCATGACGTGATGTGCAGTTGCCAGGAATGGAGCCGTGTCCCGGCTTGACGGACTGTTATCTTTCAGAATCAGAATGTCTCTGATAGCACGTACCCTTCTCAGTGCCTATTCTACCATCCCTCCCAGACGAAAGGCCATTGCCATGAAATAAAAGCAGACGATATTCATCCTTCAGCTTATACACACACACTCACGCAAAAGCAAAAGCAATAGCAGCACAGAGTATCCGTAGACTCGCCGAGAACCCGGAGAATCTCGTAGCTCGTTGGGCGCATATCCGTCACCAACACGACGCCGCATAGAAGGGAATGCAAGGTCATCCCAGACTCACTCAGGGGAAATCCGAGCGCCCATCTACATCTCGCAGGTCTCATCAGCAACGTCAAGGATATCCTTGCGTAAAACACAACAAGGGCAGCATTCCAGCTCGTTTGTTGTGAAACGCTGAAGATTAGACGTCAGATACAGTTCCAGACACACAAACTATTTCTAGGTAGTCATCATTCCAGCACTTGGCCAGACTTGTTCATCAGTCTCGTGCTCATCAGGCTGTACTGAATCAATCGCCACAATTCCCCATTTCGCCGCCAAAAAAGCACATTTTCCGCCCCAATAATAAGTAAACCCCGTTTCACTCGACGAAAAGAAACAGCCTTAAAAATTTTCCTAAGAAAAAAGAACGGAAGTCAAGTGTGTGAGAAAAAGAAAGGCCAGCGTCTAGGCCACCACCCAAACGAAACAAGAAGAAAAAAAGAATCCTCGTTGAAAATTTTCTGTCTGTGCCACCAGGCAATCTTACTTTTGAATCGTCAGCAATTCCAGCCTACGTAAATCGAGATGGCACAGAAATACTAGGGGAAATAGGTAGGCCAGTGCTGCTGCTCTCCCATCGTCATGCGAACCCGCAAGGATGGAAAACCAGAGCTCGGACAGAGGAAAACAAGGAAAACAATCGTGAAACTGATTAGATTCACTTGTAAAAAACGTCATCGGGGCCATTCCAGCCACGATTGGGTTCGGTTGTTGGAACCCAACCTGCCAAAGCTTCCAGGGACCAGCTGGGATGACCCTGAGATTTTTAAGATTACCACCACCATCCGTGGCCCTCCCATTGGAAGACACCCCTGCCAAGAGTGCCATTGGGCACGTTTAGGTACCCTTGATGCACCCCGCGGTCAAATTTGTTTGACAGGTCCTGGTCGTTGTTGTTGTGGTTGCTGTTGTGCGTGCCGGGCCTATATATGGTGAGAGGGCCCTGTCTCCCTTTACCTGGGCTCCTGCATCTTCCCAACAAGAAGCACACGACACCTATACTCCACGCGGGCGAAGTCCATTAGTAGTCTTCTCAACTAGTAGTCCAGTCATGACTCCACTACTGACCTTCGCCCAGCTGGAGCAGGCTGCTCTATACGTGGTGCGTCTCATCGCCGACACTCCCGGCCTTGAGAACACGCGTCTGGCCATCATCGGGGACCTGGCCGTCACAAAGTACCTGCCAAACCATGGCCGTCCTGCTGTATGTTCACATCTCACTCATACACTCTATACACACAAACTAACATTCCCCTCAGAGCATCGACCTAGTCATCAGCAAGTCCTCCTCCCCCGGTCGCGTCCGCAAGGAGATCGTCGGCCACCCCATCACCCCCCTCATCGAAAAGTCGGGCGCCGTCTACTACCGCCACACCTCGGGCTGGGAGATCGAGGTCAAGCTCATCCCCGACTGGCTCTGCCCCTACCTCCCGGCGTCTGCCCGGCGCGTCCGCGACGTCACTGGCGAGGCGACCCTGCCCTTCACGTCCCTGCAGGACCTCATCGTCTTCAAGATGGACGCCTGCGGCCTCCACGAAAACGACGCCAGCAAGCGCCGCGACGCCTGTGACGCCGCCGCCCTCCTCGAGCTGGCCTCGGAGCACGGTGCCCTCAAACTCGACGAGGACCAGGCCGAGAGGGCTGACGAGGCCCTCGCCGACATGGTCGAGTTCTCTGACCCCGAGCACGACAAGAACTGGTGGCAGCGATGCCTAGGCATGGTCTCGGACAAGCCCAGGACCCCGCAGGAGATCCTCTCCGACCTCGCCGACCGACCCCAGACGGCTTCCTCTTCGCGCTCCTCCATCCACTCTTCCATCTCCCGAGCCTCCTCCTACGCGAGTACCCACTCCTCCACCTCATCCATCTCCTCCGTCGGAATGGACGACAAGCCCTCCATGGCCGAGAAGAACGGACGCCCTCGCAAGATGAGCATGACCAAGAAGACACCCCGTCACAAGCGCCACACGTCCATCAGCGGCCTCGAGGTGCACATGCACCGCCTCGACCTCGAGCGACCTGCCTCTCCTGGCATCGCCCTCACGAACCGCATCTAATTGCACCACCTTTTTTTTTTCGTTGGAGTTTCTTTTTTTTTTTTTTTCTGTTTAACTAGGGAACGCATAGCGGGAAGCTACTTGTACAACATTACGGGATACCCAATTTTGTCGTTTAGCGTATTGTTAATGTGTGCGCCTATGGCAACGAGGTTTTTTGGAAAAAAAGTTCTTTGGTTGGGAAAAAGTTTGGAGTTGGAGGGATATATAGACGATGATGGGTTATGGTTTGGAGGATGTATTATGGGCCTTGTTAGAATACCTTCTTTCATGTTTCCTTTGTCAAGTTTAACCTTATTGTTGAGATTAGAGTTAGTCACTGTATTATTGTCAAAGATATCCTCATTATGTGTAATACTTGCTTGGCCTTGTGCAAGTTGGCCATTGTCCCCAGTACTTACCGTTGAAGCAACCTCAGTTTAAAGCCACAGCACGTGTTTGTCATAACCCAAGCTAGGGCGAGTATGGTATGTTGCCTGCTAGTGGTGCCTATTAGAAAGGCGGTTTGCCTTGAAACCAGTTGCTGTCTGATACTCGAAACTCAAATTCAACTACACACCGTCTCCAGCATCTCACAAACAAGGCCTCCTTTCTTCCAGATATGACTCCAGCGAGCCGTCTAATAAGGTACCATAGCAGAGTCTCACACAGTGTCACACCATTCTTATCTGTCCATCTCGTCGATAGCGCCGCCCCTCGCTTAGCTCCGCTTGAAATCCGGAGTCTAGAAAAACAAGGCTCTTTATCACCTCTTTGACTCGGCTCTGAACAGGCTCTCTGTTTCAGACCCATTCATCCGACCTTCTTTTTAATCATGGCCAAGGCAAGAGATAATTTTGCCTCCCACCATTCACACCCGAGCGTTAAGTGCGGTTAGCCCCATCTCCTCCTGTAACTAAGGAATACTGTGGACGAGGGTTAATAGTAAGATTAATTAGTAAATTATATAATCTATAATATAGGGCATTAATAGCTATAAGGCACTATAGGGCTGCTTTTAAATATCGTAGTTTATAAGGAGAAGGCTTCAGGCCTTAACTCATAAAACTACTATGTTAACCTTGAGCCGCTGAAGTTTCCTGGGCGGGTAGTTCCCTTCGAAACGATTGATGAAAACGGGCCGTCATGGGGGCTGGCCAACCCCAGTTTGAGCGAGTCATGCCTGCCTGCTTCCTCCCCAACACTGCAGATCGCCCGAAGTAGACATGAGGGCCATCACGAGAAGTAAGATTGCATCCGGATCATACCAGGGCTGGCCTAATGACTGATAGGTGGCTGGTCATTATTCTCTTCAATAGCAAGTCCAAAAGAGGCCATCAGCCATAACAGCAAAAGACATAGTTATCAATACATACCGGCATTAAAACTAAGACCGTAAAACACAGTAACCAAGCTATTTTAGCCTTTAATAATAGTAGCTATCAAAGGACCTTTCCATGTGATGTTTCTATAACTGCCGCCATAAAAGGTCAAAATAGCTTGGTTGCTATATTTTACGGTATTGGGTATTAATGCCGGCATGTATAGATGCCCGATCAAAGTCATGGGATCGGCAGTCGTTCCATTGCTTATAGTGGACTAGAGACAATCGTTTGCTAAGTTTTCTAGTGATTCGGTAGCAGTAGATGTCATGTTTTCAATTCTCTAGTTGCGGATCGGGCGGATATTCGGTCACTTCTTTGAGGCGATACAGAGGTCTCTCCAGTGCTTAGTTCTGGCGTATAATGCTTCGTTAATGCTCGAGTCGAAGCAGGGTTTGGTCTGCTCGGTTTCCCCGTCTTGTTGTCAGAGCGCGACGGAGATTGCGGGGAGAGTATCCGAGAGGCTTGTTCAGCTGCGGGTTTTGGATGAACGGGAGATAAATATACCCGATGGCGGAGTGGTTAACCGCCTGGGCAGGCCTATTTGCAGCTAGCCTGCAAAAAAAGGTGCCGGGTTCGAAACCCGGTAGGGGACCTTTTAACCCCCCGAATAGCCAAGGGCAGCTGAGCTACTCGCCGAGATCATTAGCTACGGGGTCCGCCGCA
>JABFEX010000805.1:0-18662 GCA_013623515.1 Fusarium illudens | reverse complement strand
CCTCTCATCCCCCGCCCGCCTTGCCTTGCGCTTCTTCTCGTCATATGTATCAAAAGTCCCGCAACGGTTCCAAGTGTCTTGACACAAACCATGTCCTCCCCCAAATCCTCTCCCAAGTCCCCCGAGACTCCTGAATCTGCGGCGGCTCGGCCCGCTGATGACAACATCGAGGCTGTTGGTTCCATCCTGCCAAGCATCTTCGCGTGGTCCCCCCACCTGTGCTCATCTTGGCTAATCGCGATATCTTCTGCAGGACTCGGATAGTGACTCGGCTTATTCCTTGTCGTAGGACACACTCGGCAACGCCGCTTTCATGGTGTCTGTGCTAATATGTTGTAGATCCCAAGTCACTGATACTGAATCGCTGAGGTCTTCTATACTCGATTATAAATGGGAGAATGGCAGGAGGTATCATTCGTACGGCGATGGCACCTACTGGTGAGTACCTAGAGGTGAAAAGAACCTAGCTCTCTGCTCTGACGTTGAAATAGGGGACCCAATGACGATCGTCAACAAGAGGCTGAAGACCTGATGCAAGTCATCTCTAAAATGCGATTGTCGGCCTCCATCTGACTTAGCGTTAGTCATGAGTTATTCCGCATCGTTCTCGACGGTAAACTCTATGAAGCTCCTATTGGCGACCACCCACAGGTCAGTTTCATATGGCTTCCTGGTGCGACTTTGGCCATGACTGATATGAAATAGAACGTGTTAGATATCGGCTGTGGTACGGGTATCTGGGCCATGTGAGTCGTCTCCGTGATCCATCATCCATTAATCAGTCTCAGTTGACATTCTCTAGTGAAATGGCAGATCTACACCCAGGTGCCGAGGTTGTTGGTATCGACCTTTCACCTATCCAGCCGAACTTTGTCCCGCCTAACTGCAAGTTCGAAGTGGACGATATCAACAAGGAGTGGACCTTTCCGGAGAACCAGTTTGACTTCATCCACATTCGCTACATGACAGGCACTGTTCCAGACTGGACCGAGCTCCTTAAGAAAGTCCATAGGTCAGTTTATCTTTCACCCTATATCACAACTCATCAGCCTTTCTAATCCCGATGTAGGCACCTCAAGCCTGGCGGTTGGGTAGAGCACGTTGAGCTATGGGGAGATGCTAGATCCGACGACGACACCCTCACTCCCGACTCTCCTCTCAAGACCTGGGTCAAAATCTTCAACGAAGTCGGCGAAAAGATCAACAGGCCCTTTTTCTGGAATCCAACCGATCCATTCAAAGAAGCCGGCTTTGCGAATGTCACCGAGCAAAAGGTCAAAGTCCCAATCGGCACTTGGCCAAAAGACAAGCATCTCAAGCAGTGGGGTGCTTGGAATCGACAGTTTTTGCTGCAGGGCCTTGAGGGATTCTCTATTCGCAGCTTGACAGAGCTTTTGGAGGTAGGTTGAGCTCCATATTTGCCATGTTGTTGGACGCTAGGCTGATGACTTGATCACAGTGGAAGTATGAGAAGGCGCAGATGTTCCTGGTGGATATGCGAAAAGAGCTGCTGAGCCGTGATGTTCATTCCTATGTGTTGGTGTAAGTGTACCTGCTTTTTTCTCTTATCCCCAGTCAACAGTACTAACTTATTGTATCTAGAACTACCGTTTATGGTCAAAAGCCCGAGGAATAGGTTCATTGTAAGGCCTTTTCTTACTGGCCAAGGCCACGCCTTCTGTCATCTTTTATCAGTGTTGGATCCCAAAGCCTAGAAGTAAATCTGTGACGGCCTACATCTCCAAGGCATACATTTAAGAAAGTGAAGGAGCATTGCACTGCATCACGTTCGACTGGGGAAAGAGAGCTTGCGTTACTCGAGCCGTGCCTGCATGTGTTTATAGCTTCTTTCCTTAGACCCGATGCGCAGAATGAAGAGCTACCATGGCCTGGTTTGACTCAAGATGAGATTTGACCAAAGCCATGTAATCTTTGGCCAATTCAGCCAATATGTCAAGGACTCATGGGATTTCCGTTCTCCCTATTACGGTCAATATCTGTCCACTTGTCAACGAGAGTGGTAAACTTCAACCTGGCCAGCTGTGGTCTAGTCAGACGAATCGGCCCGAGATGCAAAAGCGCCGTAATCAAACTGATTAGTATCCATGGATTAATGGACTGTTTCTTCATGTCTCGGCACCATATGAGTCTTCAAAATATGTGCCCGTGGGGTCCGCGCATTCCGTGGGCCGGGGCGGTCAAGTCGGGCGGAGGGAATGGCGGATAGGTAGCTCCTCATGAGGCAGCATTGCAGCCGAAACCATGTTTGGCAAAGAGGGGTCTGGTACAGTCACTGGGGAGCTGTACTTCATGGCTTGTGCGTTGAGCTATATGTAATACTAGTCTCATATTTGCTTCCTAGATAAGAGGCCCTCGGCAAGAATTACCCAGTTTAGCATCAACCCTCCACACTCTTCCCTACCCAGTTCCCTACACCATCATATCGGGGATTCAACACAGCAGCCGGATGTCATTAGCCAGTATACCGAGTTTCGTGCCATGACAACCCGTCCATCACTGCTGAGCTCGAGCTCACAGCTTCTAAGAATTCTGGGTTTGGTAATTTATTCCGATAATAATGAGGCAAGGCCGCGCCCTTCCTATTCTTGTGATATATCAGGCATTTCAGTCTCAGGACTGCCAATATCTGGTATGTCTTTGTTGACATGGGCTTCCAAATTCTCGACCGCTGCGGCGTCTGTTTCCCACAACCACCCCTCAGTTCCTACACCGACTATTGTGTCCAGGTCCGGATAAGAATCCAACAAGTTGGCAATAGATAATATCTGGTTCGGCGACATAGTGTGAGACATGGTATGCAGCGGATCAAATCCATCGCCTCCCCCGTCGTTGGGGTTCGTTTCTTGCTGACTTACGAGCAGCAGCATCTCGTGTAGACGGATAAGCTCCTCGCGACGGAAGCGTGCTGGAACATTACCATAGGCGATGAGCGTATCGGGTAGGTTCAGGGACTTGTCAAAGCCTGCTTCGTCGACGGCATTGGGGAATGGGTGAACGGCGGAGAGTAGTGTAATGATGAAGCCCGAAGAGAATATTTGCTCGAGATCAAAGGGGAGAAAGATTTCTGAAATGTACCATAGTAAGCCGAGCACTACCTACTGCACGATGAGAGACAAGATACTCACCTAGAAGGTCATGAGATTGCAAGGCAGCCAGGATACGTAATGACTGGCTCGCAGAGTCACTGGACGTCTTGAGAAGTGCCGTGATTGGTTCAACTGTATGCCGGTCGGGACTACCACCAGAAGCCTTATCCTGCAGCCTGTCGCGAAGGAGACAGATCAGAAGGGGCCGTATAGCGAGCAAGATGCACTGATAACTAACAAGCCCATATGCTATATATAGGGAGGTTAAACTCGTAGACATACCTGATGGTAGCAAAGATTCAGTGTGGCCGACACTCGACCAACGGGACTAGAGTTCCCTGGCTTCAACTCTGGCGATGCAGCCAAATCGTCTCCCAGCTTGGCCAATTCACGAAGAATAGCCTGTGTATTGCGAAGAAAAGATGAGCCGGGTCGGTCATCTGTCGCGTAAACGGCTTTATAGTTCAAATTAGCCGAATGCGAGTAGACCAGCTGGCCACGTACTATTGATTACTTTGGCCATGAGTCGTGAGAGCTTCACATGCATGTCGACGACTTTGGACTTTTGAGTCGCTTGAGGTCCTTCAGGCAGAAGAACTGAAATGTCGCCGTCGTTTATAGAGCTCGGAGCGCCCATGAGTGATTCAAATTTCCTGTCCAAGATGTACAGAGTCCACCGCGGTGTCTTGTTTCCTCTATAGGATCGAGATAGCCACCTGTGAGATCGCGGTGCAAACCTTGGCTTAGAGAAACACGCAGAGCCAGTCCAAGCTGTAGAGAGTTAGCCAAGCCACTAGATCAACTCAGAGGGGAGCACACATAGAGGTAGGCGCTGTTTCGATGGTCAATCGACTGAAGGTACAGGGCCAGACCGCAACAGATCTCTACAGACAGAATCGGATCTTGGCAAAGCCCTGTTATATCCGGAAACATTGTAATGGCTTGTATGAAATATTCGCTCCCCGGCGGTTGTGTATTGGACCCTGCAGGGCCTTGCCAAGTGCCATGACGACAAAGTACTGGATGTACTCGAGCCTATTCTGACGATCCAAGGGCCGCGTGTCCTGGTTATAGATGATATTTAGAGCCTGATTGAAGTTGATTTCCTCAAACAAGTGGTAAGTCTGAGCGATGTGAAACTTGACAGTATTGGTGAGGTAAATGGCATAGTCAAACGAAGGCAGGTTTTCCATGGTCGTTGGACTGGACTTGTCCTTCAAGGACGCAGTATCCAATGGGAAAGCAGTGCCGTCGACGTTCAATGGCACATCCGGGGAGGAATGTTGGCCAAGATGTGCTTGAATCATGTTCATGGCATGTCGGCTATATGCCCATGTTGACGATGGTCCCAAGAAGCCTATTTCAAGTAGTTAGTTAGGCATCTGGACCAAGCGAGGCGGGGTTCAACTTACGTCGTTTGCCTTGATTGTCCGTGACGAAGCTTGGAGAATTGGTCACTAAAGGGTTCCTTAGGTCTTTCAAGTAGTCATTAGGTATTCTTTTTTTCTTTTTTTTTTCTAATAACGAGACTATTAGCCATAATAGCAAAAGATATAATGATTAATATATAACGGCATCAAAACCTAATACCGTAAAACACCGTAATAGTCCTCGTCCATATGTGCATATCATACCTAGCCTCGGTTTGCAAGGCCTGCTACTCTGTGTGCCAACTTGGAGGCTTTGCCTACTAGCACCACAATCCGAACTTGCCGAATGGCACTCGGACAATCGGAACATGTCGTCAAGGACAGAGGCTGGCGACAAATGTCCGAGTCTGCTTAGAGTGGCAGATGGTCCCCGCATCAATCCAACAATCCTTGCTCAATCTCTTGGCTGTACGTAATGTGCAGTCCCGAGAACTCAGCATCCCCCGCACACATACGCAAGCAAGTTGTTGAGGGCCTCCGAGAGAAGGTGTCATGTCAGCAACCATGAGCCGGGGGTTCAAACGGAGACCCAACCCCGTCAACATCCAGACCCTTTTAACTCCGCTTCTCTTCACTATCTCTGCTTACTATCTCTGCTTCCTAGTCGTAAATTCCGGATAGAAATCTTAACCACGCAAAATCCCTGGCAAGAGGGTATCATGCTGCTAGTCATGAGCAAGGGGATTCATGCGGAGACCAAACCCCGTAAACACCAACAAGGGGCTTGTCCTGGGAATGGCATGACCGTGACGCTAGAGGCTCCGCCTCTCCGCGCTATCTCTGCTTGCGAGCCATGATTCTGGGGTAGAATGGGGCAAAAAAGCTTGATAAAGCCCGGGGCGGGGGAGATAGGCTACTCGGTCCCTCTGACCGGGAGATACCGTTAGGTTCGGTCACGGCGGCCGAGTGTGATAGTCCACGGGGTGGTCCGTTCTCTTTATCAGAATTAGTGCGGTTCATGGAGGTCAAAAGGTCTCGACTCCCTCGTTGGAAGTTCTTGTCTTGTCCATCACAGCAATTCAAGTGCTTCTTCATCATCATCCCTTTCTCGTCCACTCAATCTTTACCCATCGTCACAAGCATCATGGCCGAGCCTTTCGACAAGGAGAAGCTCGAGGACCTGCTTGCGGTTGAATCCCACACCCAGGGGGAAACACTCCAGTCCAATGAGTTGAAGCGAGACTTTAAACCACACCAGGTCTTCATATTCTCGATTGCGTGTGCGATCGGGACAGGACTTGTCATTGGTTCGGGGAGTGCCCTATCTAGGGGAGGCCCCGGTAGTCTCCTGATCGCTTACATGCTCATTGGACTTGCCGTGTTCTTTGTCATGACGGCTCTGGGCGAGATGGCAACCTTCCTTCCGATGAATAAGGGATTCGGAGGATATGCTACTCGCATGGCTGACCCGGCGTTGGGGTAAGGCACTCTGACCTTGCAGGCTGTGGACAGTAATAACCGAAAGACCAGATTTGCCACCGGCTGGAACTACTTCTTCAAGTACATCATGGCAACGCCTACAAATTTAACAGCTGCTGGGCTGGTTATCCAGTACTGGAGGCCAGATTTGAACGTTGCCATCTGGATCACCGTCTTTGGAGTCGTAATTGTTACTATCAATGTACGCCATCCCCTATCGCCCCGTAACACTGGATATGACCAAGATGGACTTCTTTTAACCATTGGTCCCGTCCACATCATCATAGCTGCCAATGCCGTGCTGTACATCAACACAGTTACATATCTAGCAAAAGCCCCAATCTTCGATTTTTCAGCTTATCGATGTATTCTCTAAAAGTTCCCTCGTGTTGTTCTCTTAATTATCTAGATCCTAAAGAAAGAGACTCAACGGCGAATCTCCAGCCACCCTAGACCCTTTAATTACTAGAGTGTCGGACAGGTGTTTAAATTTATTATTATACTATTGCACACTTCGCGTCTGTTGTTGGTTTCACGGAATGTGATTTGGCCACTGGTAGATATCTTTTGCTCGCTTGCTCTCATTCAGCCTTGGAACATTGCTTCAAGATATCAACCTCGAGCTCAGGATTTCGGCGCAACTGTCGCAGCGACTTTCCGTTCCTCTGAGGCTGAGCGCGGCATGATAGATACCCCATTGGTCCAATTTCGTCTGAAACACCGGTAAATATGGAACCAGCGCCGCAAATGCCGCGATCGGAATTGAACTCTTCAGCCCTAACCAGGCGCAGACGAATCCCGTTCCCCTGATGTCAGCAGAGCGCTCGATTCTTCCGGATACGGTTAGCGCAAGATTGCACAGGCGCCGGGATCAACGCAGCCATCCGCTGATCCTTGCTTTCTTTGGGGGCTGGGTAAATCATCACCAACAGTTGAGCGAGTATATAACATGTCGACAACTGCCAAGGGAGTTTTGGATATCATCATTGTTGATTCAAGCAACTTCCACTCGTCGAACTCATACCTTACGACTTTACCATTTCATCATAGTCTCACTCTTACTACGACAAACTCTCACTCTCACACTACCACCAACATGTGCTTGAAGCAATCCAACGACATCGTGCTCCCAATCGAGTCACAACCCGATAGGCCCACCCTTCAAGTCGACTATTCATGGAAGAAGCTCAAGGCTCTTGTCTCGCAAAAGGACAAATCTGGACAATCCGTTCCCCGATATGTGATTGACTACAACACCTGGAAGTCACCTCATCTGGTCTTCCACCCTGCCGAAGACGAGGCTTCCACCATTGGAAGCGGCACTCTCCATCCCGTCTCAATCCATGCCGACTACGAGATCCATGGCCAAAAGGGCACTCTCAAAGCCTTGAGACGCTTCATCACTTCCTACACTCATCTGTCGTACAACTATGCCGAAGGCCCTGGGGATACCCCTGCAGCCATGACCTGGACCAGCTCGAGCGACTTCAAGAGCTGGGACTTTATCTGCCTCGACGAGAACAGCGTCCCCGTCGCCAGGTTCTCGGCCAACGCCTGGGCCTTGAGCAAAGTCGGCTACATCGAGTTCATGGGCCCCAAGGCCAACAACCCCGACGCGCAAGAGGAGATTCTGGTGACGGGCTTGACTCTGTTCTCGCAGATGGTCCTCCGTACAACCAGCCTCCTGTCCTTATTTGGCGCCATCTTTTCGAAACCTGGTCCTCTTGATAAGCAGGCAGCCGAGGGGTCTCGGAGGAGTGTGGAGAAAAAGGAATGGGTTGAGCACCAGGAACTGTCTTTCCCCAAGGACAGCAAGTCCTAAGATGGTGCATGGATGTTTTTTTTGCTGTTTTATACCCTCGAAGTGTTTTTATTAGCGAGTACTATTAGTTATTAGACCTCACCAAGGGAACTTACATTTACCTTACATAACCCATTAAAACGAGAATAGAGAGATCACGAGCTCCATCAAGGACCAGTCTGCGTGTTTGTTCTTGTCGAGCCTTGATGCGGTAGCATGTGTATGGGGCTGGAAGTGTTTTGTGTCATCGATGCACCAACCTGCGTAAACGATGAACGAGAATCACCACGGCCAGGGACAGCCTCGACGTGCAATGCCCCAGGTACTTTTCCAAACTGGCCTAGTGACAGGTAACTATTGAGATGATCCCTATTAATTCCAGCTACTCCACTTCCCTGCTTAATACCGTGAAACACCATAACCTAGATATTATTAGCCTTCTACGGCTGCAGCCTTCAAAGGCTAAATGGTGGAAAGGTAAGTCTTGCATAACGAGAAGCCACCTTTCCTGTCGCCAAAGGGAGATAAATACCCTGCCTTCCTCCTCACGTGTATAGTACTGACCCTTATTGAGACAAATGAGGCATTGAGTGCGATGTTTGAGAGAGTTCCTCTGCCGTTCTCCTACATGCTCTTGGAGGACAGCCAACCTCAACGCCCCATAAAGGAACAAAGGCACGTCCTAGGCTCCGGTGAAGAGCCCAAGGCATAATCACGGATAGGTGCTCTTCTGCAGATATACGCAACTACACCTTCTCTTACTGGTTCCATCGGCTACCAACTAAAATGTCAAGTTCCTCTCGAGAAGGACTCCTCTGGGACGATTCGGGAATCGACCTCAAGCCCCGATGGAAATCTGAGCCCAGCCTTGAAGCAGTTCAGGCAGTGTGCCGGCGGGCATTGAAGCTTGATGCTTCAGACGACTGTTCAGTATCTTTCATGGCCTCGGGCGCTTTCAACAGGGTGTATCTTGTCGAGGAAAAGTGTCAGCAGAGGTTTGTGTTGCGAGTCTCCCTCCCTATCGACCCCCGCAACAAGACGGCGGGCGAAGTGGCAACTCTCCGTTGGATCAGACGCCACTCAGACATCCCAGCACCTGCGGTGATTGCCTTTGACTACTCGAACGACAACGAGATAGGATATGAATGGATCCTCATGCAACGAATGCCTGGCCATTCGGCGAACCACCGATGGCGCAAGATGTCTATCGAGGCCAAGAAGACCCTTGTTCAGAAGATCGCTGAGTATCAAGCACAGCTCTTCAACAATTCGGCATTCCGTACTATCGGCACCTTGAATCATGACAGTCTCGCTACTGACACTGACTCGACGCCTGGCCGGCTCGTTTCCCTCATGTTCTGCTGGGGCCAGCACTTTGACTACGACATCCCCCGAGGGCCATTCCGCTCCAGCCACGACTGGCTCCAATCGTTCATCGCCATCATCCTTAAAGACCAAGAGAGGGAGATGGACGATGCCGAAGACGCACAAGACAAAGAAGATGCCGAGCGCCACTTGCAAGTGGCCCAGATGCTCGCCGATCTGCTACCCAAGATCTTCCCCAGCATCCAGGACCCCCCAGAGCGAACAGTGCTGTGGCATGACGACCTTTCGCTGCAAAATATCTTGGTTGGTGAAGAAGGCGCCATCACGGCCATCATAGACTGGGAATGTGTCTCGACGATGCCTCTCTGGGCCGCTACACAGATGCCCGCGTTCCTCCTAGGAGAAGATCGACAGAAAGAGCCCTGCCGTGATAGATACAGAGACGCAACACTGGAGGAGACGGGCCAACCCAAAGACAAGGACGGCGATGACGCTCTTGACAATGAAGGCAAAGCTGACCTCTACTGGATCCATCTCATGGAATATGAGAAAACACATCTGAGGAAGATTTATTCCGATCGCTTGTCCCAACTCTGGTCTGGCTGGGACGAGGCAGTCGCCGAAAACACGTTGAAGATGGATTTCTATGAAGCTGTTATGCACTGCGCCGATGGGTGGTATTTGGATCGGATCAAGACATGGATCGAGGCTATCAACGAGGAACATTTTCCTAGACTGGCAGATATGTGTCGATAGGGCTGTATTAAGATGTTCAATGGAAAAATCAACCTGCGTCTTGTTATGCATGCTTGAGCAACTGTGTTATTGTGAGTTCAAACCCGGGCGTAGATACACATTGTTGACCATGTTCTAGAGATATTATCTGTATTCTCGTCGTTCCTGATAAACACAGCCCAGGTATCTACAGGCAAGCATTGTAAACGACACGCAGCTATGCAATCCCACGTCAAAGCTCTTTGCTGGTTTCCTTCGAGACTTGTTTACTTTCAGCCACCTTCTCAGAATCCAGCTTGATATCCCCGTCAAAAATGCTGGCGATGGCCTCGAGACTCCGGCCAGATGTCTCTGGAAAGAGGAAGTACACACAAGCAACTTCGACACACAGCCAGCCTACATAGACTCCGTAATACTTCCACGCCAAGGCCTGGAGACCGATTGGGTTGACAAACGAGTTGACGAACCCAGCGCCCTTGCCGAAGAACATGAGGACCGAAAAGCCCTTGGCTCGGCTTGGGTAAGGCAAGATCTCGACGGGATAGGAGTACAAGAGGGCGTTGAAGGCAAAGTTGAAAAAGGCGTAGAAGAGAAAGAGCATCGCCAGAACGCCGCGGCCTGCGGCTTTGTTGCCTCTTTCATTGAAGAGACCAGCACAGAGCGTCTGGGTGCTGAAGACCAGGAGCATGCCGACAACAGAAATCATGAACTGGGTTCGACGCTTTACTCGACCGGACGCAAAGGCAGAGGCCACAGATGTGAGCCAGTTGAAGATCATCAAGCATCCGTTGATGATGTTGGTATGTCTAGCGTTTGTGATTCCCACTGTCTCTAGGACTCGGACCAGATAGTACGAGACAAGGCCGTTCCCAGACCATTGCGAGAAGAGACCTAATAGGACGATGACAAGCAAGCGGTGACGGTTACCGGGCGTTTTGAGCAGAGAAGCCCACCCGGTTGCGTTGGCCATCTCGGTTTCGATGACACCACGCATCTGGCGATATTCCAGCTCGACAAATTCGGACGAGGCATCTCCATTAGCGTGATACTTGACCAAGATTGCCCTTGCTTCCTCGGCGCGTCCCTTTGCGATGAGGAAACGCGGAGACTCTGGCAAGAACCAGATG
This sequence comes from Fusarium illudens, assembly GCA_013623515.1. Classification (NCBI taxonomy): domain Eukaryota; kingdom Fungi; phylum Ascomycota; class Sordariomycetes; order Hypocreales; family Nectriaceae; genus Fusarium; species Fusarium illudens. Next base: position 7,717 of record JABFEX010000805.1, on the reverse strand, counting down.
CCCAAGATTTGCACAAGCGCCGGCGCGGCCTGCAGGTAGGAGGGGATGCGCCAGGCCCAGTTGTTGGGGATACTGAATGTCCCAAATGTTGTCCATGCGGCGGCGATGGCACCGAGATACCAGGAAGTCTGGTACAACGACGTGGCCACTTGTCTATCCTTGGGATGGGCCAATTCGCCGATGAGCATTGGGGCGTAGCTGTTGGCAAAGACAAGCCCGAAACCGATGACGAAGCGGGAGATCAAGAACATGGCAACTGGTAAGTTGAGTCAGCAAGACGAAACAAAGGTTATGTGCTTTCCAATGGCTTCTTACTGTGAACACATGCGCCCTGAATGACACCCCCGATAAGCATGATGACGGCGCCAACAAAGATGCCCATACGGCGACCCCAACGATCGCCCACGACGCTGATGAAAGGCGTCGCAACAATGCAGCCGAGGCCTAGAATGGCGTTCAAGAGGCCAAGGACACTGCCGCGCGGGCTGTTGAAATCTAGTGATGGGAAAAAAACTGTTAGTCAAAGCCATCCCCCCTAAACTGGACATGGTGGACTTACAGGAATCCCAAGCTGGCACCGCCTGAAGACCACTCATCATCGCGCCATCAAAGCCTAGTGTTACTGCGGGGACAAGACATCCTGGAATAATGAGGAGATAAAGCTTCAGCAAGTTGCGGCTTTGGTAGAATGGAGGCGCGTGGTGGGCGAGTTCCTGGATGCGCTGATCTAGCTCCTCGACTGTTTCATGACTAGCCGCAGAAACATTGATGGAGCTTGCCTCTTTTTTCTGTGAAGAGGCCATGATAGTCTTGATTGTATAATATGTTCAAGTGTTGAAGACTGTGTTGATGGTGAGCTGTGTTGATGGTGAGCTGGTGGTGTTGTTTCTGGGGGAGGCTGGTTCAACCTTTATACCCGACCTCTACTAATGGTCTTGGGGAGTCTCGCTTGTTGGTTCAAATCGCGTCATCCTACCAAGTCGATGAGAGAAGAACAGCCTCCAAAGCGTTGGTCGTTCTAAAGAAGCTATGGTCTAAGCCATAGCGCGGGGAGAGCATTCGATCATTGCGATCTATCTGCAAACTGGACCAGGTTGGATCTTCAACAGCGGCCTCGTATTGGCCAAGCAAGACTGGCCTGTGACATGATGCCATTCCTCCCCAGATCGCGATCGTCCCTCCGCTTCATGACCCCGGCCGATGTCCTCCACTTGAGCCAATCAGCATAACAAGACTCCGAAGGTGCTCCGGTGGTTCGGACAGAGAGCCAATAGTTGCTCGCCTTCGCCGAAGACAGCTCGGAGAGCGGAGAATTGGTCTCTACGGCGCTATTTCCGCGCTGGGTAACCGACAGTAGGGTTGCAGTCAGAGCGAACATGCATGTACGTTTGCAAGGGCATAAGAGGAGGATGAGCCGCCAAAAAGGCCAATCTCGGTTCACCACACCGCACTCTCCCTTAGTTCCTGGTCCGGTCCTACTGTAGTGCCTTCGTCACAATGAATTCTGACTACCTCGACATAATCCTTTCATCCCTCACTCTCGAGGAAAAGATAAGCTTTCTGTCAGGCGTCGACTGGTGGCGTACTCCAGTCATTAAACGGGATGGGCTCTTTGTACCCCATATCAAGGTATCATCTTCTTTCCTAGTCTGAGAATCACAAACACAAGTTGACGACTCATATCAGTTCACTGATGGACCCAATGGTGCTCGAGGAGAGAGCTATGTCTCTGGCATTAAAGCAGCGTGTTTTCCCTGTGGAACGTGTCTCGGTTCAACATTCGACACGTCGATCCTGGAGAGAATCGGCGCCGCAATAGCAAAGGAAGCAGAGACAAAGTCAGCAAACGTTCTCTTGGGCCCAACCCTCAACGTGATCCGTTCTCCGCTCGGAGGTCGAAACTACGAGACCTACAGCGAGGATCCTCTCGTTCTGGGCCACCTAGCAGCTGCTTTCGTCCGTGGTTGTCAGTCGACAGGTCGTGTCGCGGCAACCCCGAAGCACTTTGTGGCGAATGATGCAGAAAATCAACGGACGACGCTGAGCGTGGAAGTTGACGAGCAAGTGCTGAGAGAGATTTACATGAAGCCATTTCAACTTGTACTGAAGCTCTCTGATCCGTGGTGCATCATGTCAAGGTACGTGATCCTCGGTGACTTTACTTGGTTGTTCGTCTTTGCAAACTGTCGATGTGTAGTTACAACCGGGTTCGGGGAACCTACGTCGCCGATAGTGATGAGCTCATTAACGGTGTCTTGAGAGATGAATGGAACTTCCAAGGGCCCGTCATCTCGGACTGGATGGGAACCTACTCTGTTGGACCCGGCATCAACGCCGGCGTCGACATCGAGATGCCTGGTCCACCGAAATGGCGTACCCCTGAGGCTGTCTTCAAGCTAGTTCAGCAGGGCGACATAACTGAAGAGGTTATCGACAAGAGTGTCATGCGTATTCTTAAACTTGCCCAGCGGCTCGGTCGATTCGAGGACCCTGAGGAACCCCCTGAGCGCGCGGTAGAGGACCAAGCCCGCGATGATCTCATCAAGGAAGCCGCGGCAGATGGAATCGTCTTGCTCAAGAACGATGGCGATATCTTGCCCTTACCCAAGGACTCATCCGTCGCACTCATTGGTCAACATGCAAGCTCCGTTGTCCTCGGCGGCGGTGGAAGCGCCCGAGTCGATGCCTTGCACGCTGTTACTCCAATCGAAGGATTCCAAAGACTGGGCTATGACACTAGGATTGCAGCCGGTGTACCAGTCTTTGGAGCTGTTCCCCATGCTGATCCGCAGCTTGTGTTACCCACAGGCAAGTTGCATCGCACCGAGCTTCCTGTTCGACTGGAGTGGTTCAACGGTTCTGTGATCGGCGAGAATCTCGTCCACCAAGAGTTCCGCCCCCAAGCGGAGTACATGATCAAGGAAAAGTGGCCCGAATACCTTGACAAGGTCAATTACTGCACACGAATCACATTTGATCTGCTGGCACCTTCAACAGGCAATGCAATCTTGTCGGTTATTAGCACAGGACGCGCGACATGCTACATAAACGACCAGCTAGTCTTTGAACGGCCCCAAGAGACGAAACTACGACCGGAGTCTTTCTACTTCTTCAAAAAGCAGCTTGAGAGGCGTTTCACCCACTTCATGGAGAAGGGCCGCCGCTACAGTATCAAACTCGAGTCCTGGGCCTGTGATCCCGACATCTTGGCTGGAGCGCCGTTGTTTGGAAAGATGTTTCAGGGAAGCTCTGTTCGCTTTCATGAGGAAATCGACCTTGTGGCCTCTTTGAACGACGCGAAGAAGGTAGCTTCGGAAGCCGAGTGCGCTATTGTCTGTGTTGGAACGACCAACGAAATTGAGTCGGAAGGCTTTGACCGTGACACTATGGACCTCACGGCTGGACAGTACGACTTGATCAAGGCAGTAGCCTCTTCAAACCCCAAGACGATTGTCGTGAACTTCTCAGGTGCACCAGTTGGCCTCTCTCAGATTGTCGATATCGTTCCTGGCATTGTCCAGGCTTGGTTCCCAGGACAAGAAGCAGGACTCTCAATTGCAGCGGTTCTATCTGGAGAGGTGAATCCCAGTGGCAGACTGCCGTTGACATGGCCTCGGAAGCTGGAGGATAATCCCTCGTTTGGAAATTTCCCAGCTGGTCCCGACGACATCCTTCGATATGCGGAGGGGCTTGATGTGGGATATCGGTGGTATGACCAGGAGCGCAAGCCCGAGCCTTTGTACCCATTTGGCTTTGGACTTTCATACACACGCTTTGAGATTGTCGGCGCTGAGGTTCAAGATGGACGAGCTACATTGGCCCTTGAAGAGGAGGTCGTGGTTAGGGCCAGCGTCTCAAATGTTGGCGATCGACAGGGCAAGGCTGTCGTCCAGTTCTACGTGTCTGCGCCTCGAGATAGTTCCACACCGGGACTTGCACGGCCTATGAAGGAGCTACAGGCGTTTGACAAGATTGAGATTGACCCTGGAGAGACTCGGAATGTAGAGGCACGGCTGGACAAGTATAGTGTCAGCGTCTATGATTCGACCGAAAGGAGATGGCATGCGGCGAAGGGGGAGTATACGGTTCATATCGGCTTGTCCAGCGATCAAGCTCATACCAGAGCGTCGTTCTCAGTACTAGACACTTTCACCTGGACCGGAATTTAGAAGGGGTCACTACTTGGACATCCTGGCATCTTGCTAGTTGAGAAAGTCGCTGCATGAGAATAGTCTATTGCATCAATCTCATGGCTTGACTCTGCATTCAAAGGCTGAAGCGCCGCAATCTTGATTACCCCCTTTACAAGCTGAACTTTTATGACCTGCACGAGAGATGCGCTAGCTACTTTGTGAACAAGAGTCACCCAATAGATATGGCGTGCTCCATAAATGACATGTCGCCAAGGACACTCCCCGCTTCTTCTCAAACCATTCTTCATCACTGCGACTGGCTATCTATCATTTGTCTCAGGATACCCAAGATGCCTCGAAGAGCGTGTTTCGCGTGTCGGTTAGTCGACGCTCTATGTCAACGCCGATGGATATAACTGCTGACCCTGTAGTCGAAGTTCAAGCAAAGTACGCTGCAAAGCTCAGGAAGATGGAGCCGGCTGTGAACGATGTGTCATGAGAAAGCTCCATTGCTCCTACACACCCGGACTCCAGCCTTCATCGCGCCCAGAACTCACGCCAAACTCCCCAAGGCCTTCTGACCAAAGTGGTAGCTTCGAGTTTCCCTCGATGATGCAGGGCAGCCAAAACTATCGAATGGAGCGTGGCACCCTAGGGCTCGACGTCGGAAAAGGACGTCCAGAAGACCTTCTTAGAGAGGGAGAGTTCACTCACTCCCTGATACTCCTCTATTTCAGCAACTTTAGTGACATTCACTTCATGTTTGACGAAGAGCTATTCCTCGCCGACTTTTCAACTGGCCAGATCCCCAAGGTCATTCTATATTCTATTATGGCACTAAGTATCCGGTGAGTTCAGTCCTGAGACACATCCCGACAGCTCGCTCTTACTATGGCCAAGATTCTCAATGGCGCCTTTTACGGAAGATCTACCTCCATGTCATAGAGGGAAGCTCCTCTTTCAGCATGCCAGAAGTCTCCTCCTCGACGACTTCGACTGGCCCTCTGTTCCAGCAATTCAAACATACCTCTTGTTGGGCACCTACAAACTAGCATTTGGCGGCTCGAGACAGGCATACGTTTATCTTGGTACGTCAACACTTGCGTCTGATTCAGTAACTAGCTAAAATAGCCTAGGCTTTGCGGCGAATATGCTACGAGCTCTGAGACTACTGGACATTAGTGAAGGGGAGCCATCTGTCTCCGCAGAGACGCATCGACGCCTCATTTGTACCATGGCACTGATGGACAGGCTCATATCTTTTCCACTCAGGCTGACACCTCACTTTTCTTCTCGCGACAAGATTCCTCTGATGTTGCAAGATGACGAGTTTCTGGCCTTGAAGCGAGGTCGACCAACTCGGACAGTCGGGGCTCATTCGCAAGTTGCATCTGTGAGTATATCTCAGGAAATCATGTGCCTCTCAGAGATACTAGCAGAGCTTTACGAGTTGTTTCATGACGGCCAAGACGACGCGACTCAAGTCCTGTTCACGTTCAATGCTCACTTCTCGAAGAGGAGCACAGCTCTTTATTGGACACCCTCGAATGTATCTCACCACTTGCGCCACGACACACTTCGACAGTTTGCATACATGCACCTATTATATCATCATATCGGGCAGTTAATCCACTTCAAGGCCCTCAAGCCTACTCCGACGCAAAACCAAGAGCAGATAGCTTCAGCTGCAGAATGCCATGACCATGCCAGCTCCATCGCGGTTATTGTTGAAACCTTGTGGGACCAGGCTGGCTTTGACCTACATAACTTTTCTATCGGCAAGATTCTAACCACGGCAGTTGTGGTTTATGCTCACGCTCTTCTGGAAGCTTCCACGACAGAGACTATTCAGCGGCTACACAATCAAATCACTATACTGACGAGTTGTGTACGTCGGATCCAGGATCATACCCGAATGTTCATATGGGTAGTAGGTCATATCTATCTGGAGAGCTTTCTATGCGTGACTAATAAAGCTACAAGCACCAACACTTGGAAACGTTTGTCAACATGTTTAGTCGCGACAAGTCGGTCTGGGCAAATGTTTTCAACGATAATCCTCATCTTCTACGCCAGATGCTCTATCTTGGGAGCTACTACGAGAAATTTGACCCACGCACCGCAGGCAAGTTAAACATCTGAGTCGTCCTCTGACATTAAACAGCAACCCTAACGACTTTTATAGGACGTAGAATAGGTATCGAGGCATTGTTGGAGCCAGCATGAGAATAAGGTGTGTATATAGTGGAAGAAAACGGAGAAGAATAAAACCTATCTCATCCCCTTTCCCCCTCAAATGGGACACTGTATGTTTCGCCTGTCGCGAGAACGTTCTATGTGAGGTCCATCATGCACCGCCCCTAGAACCGCTAACATGTATCAGACCAACCACTCAACATGGGTGTGTGCTGCACTTGCGACGGTAGCGGGACCATGACGATGGGTTGCGCCATCTACAGGACGTTGGGCGAGGTGCGAGACTGTTGCATCGGTGCTCTATATGCTCCTATCTCCCTGTGGCCAGTAGTCTATCAGTGAAGGAAATGATACATTTTCGACGTCTGTCATCATCAAAGGCAGCTCATCAAAGAAAGAGGTGAAACTGGAATACGGCATCTCGCTTCTGCCAGACGTGTCTGGGACTGCGAGCCTGATCATGTCCGGATCCTCCCCATCACATGTTGGGCTCTCACCATCGTCTGCTTGAGGTGCATGCGCCTCAGATTTTCCGAGCACGACCCTCAGAGCCGTAACTACTTTGCTTGCTTCTCTAGACAAGTCGTCTGTGTGGCCCCAGACGGCGAGGCTCTTTTCTAGTAGGCCTCGTCCCTCCGACAGAGCCTCGGCCGACAGTGTGTCCTTGCGATGCTGCACGAGGAAGCAGGCGATACTCGCAGCTAGAAAGTAGCCGTTGTTCATGAAGCATGAGTCCTTTATGCCAGCAGGGCGAGACGCGTCCAAAGCCTCGGACTCCTCCGCCATGAGGTGGTGCAGTCGAAGGATCTCCAAGGCCGCCTCAATGACAATACTCCAGAATTCATTGCTGTGGGCCGCATACTTCGAGGTACCGAGAAACTTCCAGTTAATGAGGATGCGGGCTCTTTGGTAATTCATATAAAAGTTTATCCGCTGTTGAAGACGAACGAAATGTCAGCAAGCCCGTCTTGTCGTGCTTTTCTGCGATGGAGAGCCACGGCACTGACCTGAGATAAGACGATTGGGGGGTCTAGAAGCGATCCGGACATGGATCGAAACTTGCAAGGGCCGGGGATAGTTGCATAAGTTGCATCCAGTTTTGAATTCATCGCTGTGACGTCTTCGTAGGAGAGCGGGTGAGGGCTACAGACCATGTCTGATACGACGCCCATGCAGGCGGCGACGTGAAACTTGGCGATGATCACGGTGCTTGACGTAAGTTCATTGGTAGGTCTCGCTGGTGGTAACTCAGTCGAGCTGGCGTCAAAGTCGCGGTTCTGAAGGTTCCGAGGTGGCAAGGTGTCGCTGAGCGAATGCTTAATGCTGCTTCCCCTATGTTCGGATTCATTATGAACTATATATAACGTATCTTTTCTTATAAGCGACTA
>JABFEX010000804.1:0-19652 GCA_013623515.1 Fusarium illudens | reverse complement strand
GAAGGGGTCTGAGGGGCAGCTGCGATGCAAGGGTGCGGGGCAACGATGGAAGCTACTCTGAAAGGGCAAGACCTTGACCACGTCCGGTCGTCTTATACTCGACTCTAGATAGACCTCCAACTTGAACTACCTAAACATCAACAAGCGCAGTCTGGCATCTACAGACCATGACGAATTCATCTTGTTTCAACTCTGGTCACACGGCATGATGGCTTCGAAACGATAGACCACGCGCCCAACCAACCCGGCATCTCTCTCCGTTGACAAGACCACGTTTGCTCATTTACAGCTATTAATCGCCCAAGCCACTCCAGGGGTGCTTGACCGGACGATGGTGAAGAGTCATGTCGTGGAGGCGCAGCTATTGAAGCGAGATGAGATTGACAAGATCTTGACCAGGGACGCGCCATTGGAAGCCATGAGGACAGCATGTCATGAAGATGATGGTTCTCAGCTGCCATCAAGCACATCCCCTGACAGCCTCGCCCTGTCCAAAGACCTGTGGTCGAAGGAATACCTGTCCAGCCTTCCCCAACTAACTCTAATTTCGACGAAGAAAACCACTCAAGGCTAATGTGTGTGTTTTTAGCAAGGAGCTTGAAGCCATCATGAATCTGGAATTCGCCGGAATCCTGCCATGTCAATTTGCCCGCCCCCCGCTGCGATCGGCGCAAGCGAAATCTCGGCCGCCTTTTTTTAAAAGTGGGGTCCACGCCGACACCATCGGTGGATCACTCCTCCGACCTCCGAAGCGTTCGCAGACGACAAGTGGGTCCCTCACCACGGTCAGCCCCTCGGTGAGCCGTGAATCATTCAACAACCTTGACAGCTGCCGCCAGCTGCACCACGGGGGGAAGTATTATCATTCAATTCAAACCCCAATCTTCCCAACGAGGACAATGACGGAGTTGGCAAGCGTCAAGTTCCTGAGTCCTCGAGAACCAAGTAGCGAGTGCTCTGGTTCGACTCCCACTTGCTACCCACAGTTGCTACCCAGACTAAATTGCTACGAAGCGTGCTACAACAACTAAATTGCTTTCATACTTGCTTTCACATTTGCTTCAAAATATAATCTGCCATATATCTTCTGACATCTTTATTATTTTGCCAGTCAGACCTTCTTTTTCTTTGACCCCGTCATCTTTGGACCACACTCTACAACCAAGATGTCATGATAGATCAACGGTCAATCCGGTCCTCATTGTACTACTTTTTGTTATTTAACCTGAAGAAGCCGATGAAATTGCTGATATTGGTCGATTGCTCGAAAAGGTTCAACTAAAGAATGCCGTCTATCATGATGCTCTCCAGGAAGGCCATGTTGCAGAGGCCAACCCATAGCTACTACATCTCCCCCCACACACCAGTGACTTCCACAACCACGTTCACAACCGTGCTTATTGCCCAGAGCGCGATCAGCCCCCATCCAATCTTTCGACTCAGTATCCATTTGTTCATCGGCACCACAATCAGCAGGCCCACCAGCATCACCAGCAGCGTGATGGCCGAGATCATCAGAGTCCCGCCAACCTGGATGCGATAAGGCTTGTACTTGATGGGGCGGCTGGGGTCCTTGCGATGCTTCTTGTTCGCCTTTTGAATCATCATCATGGCGCCGCCAATGCCGATGCCCAGCAGAATATTCAGCATGGGACCTCCAAAACAGGCAGACCTACAAAGTCATTGTCAGTTGTGCGTCTGGGGGGACTGGGGCATTACTTACAAGGCCATGACAGGGTATCCAAGCCGCGCCACCGTGATGTCGGCGACCAAATCTCCAACACTGTTTCCAGCCGCAAAAATTGTAAGTCCCAATAGAGCCTCTGAGATGTTGAGGATGACCCCAACCGTTTTGAGGACGCCCACGACTTCGCCAGCAATGGTGGATATCCAGGCGATGCTGATTATGAATCCCATAAAGCACAGCAGATAATGATACTTCGGGGGCCTCTCCTCCGACGTAAAGAGGATCAGGACGCCCAGCAAGACCAGCGATGCGAGGAGGGAGTACAGCACCATTCGGACCAGAACCCTCTGAGGATGATCCCAGTCCTCCAGCATGTTAGCCCAGAGGACCATTACGGCGAATTGGGGCCCGGTGAAGAGCTGAAGCGCAACAAGCCACCGGTTCCAACCCGTGCAGTCATTCCTGACACTGCTCGAGGACGGGAAATCAGAAGCTGGTTTTGTCACGATAGCTGGAGGGCCCAGAGAGAAATGTGAGTCGCCCACATTTTCTCCTTCTTCGGCGTGTGTGAACGGAGTCGTGGTGGAAGAGCCGATGTAGCTATTACCGCGGCTGTGGAGGGTATGCCTGCGGTAACGCTCCCACTCCGACTCGTGCTCTATTGCCGCGTGTTCGATGGACACGGGCGGAGCCATGTGTACGATGCTCGGGTTATGGTCGCGGTGATGGTGAACACTGTGATCAAGGAGGGTGTCCAGAAGAGACATGTCGTCTTCTGTCGTCTCCGAGTCGACAACGGGCAGAGTCGTGACCAGGAGGAAGATGCTGGGTACAGAAATAGCACTGACAAACTTGTCCCAGGCCGTCTTCTCACTCCATCCCTGCAGCGTGGGAAACAAAGTTGCCAAGAGGATATGGGGAGGTGGTAGCACAGCATACGGCCACCATCTCACAGGACGACTCGGCGACGCCGCCGTCCGCTGCAGGTCTGCAAACGGTGTGTCCCGGCTTGCCGCACCCGAAGGCGTGGTGCCAGGCGAGACGGCTCCTGGGGACATGAACTCGCTGGGCTCGGCCTGGTAGTTGGGTGTGAGCAGGGCGGGCGAGTCCGTGTACATGGGAAAAGGGCTGCTCGGCGAGGACCTATCGCTGTAGCTGCTGCGACGACTGGGGATCTGCAACTCGAGCTGAGGGGCGAGCAATTGGTTCTGGTGACCTTCGGCTGGAGCATCATCGGTGGTCCCGCTGGGACCGACAGGAGGAGGAGCCAAGTTGCCTCCGACGGTGTAGGACGGGCTCGGACTTGGTGATCGCGTTCCGCTGGCGTTGGACTGAGGGACCGATAAGTTCATGTCGCCCGAATCTCGGCTGGGTATCAGCAGGTCGTGATCGATCAGAGGTCCCACTGGTTGGTCTCCCGAGGAGAGAGCTCTGTTCCTCCTCGTTTCGTGCTCGGCGCGCACATAAGCGAGCTGACCGTCGGAGCGGGAGTCTGGCATGGTCGTCGTAGTCACCCTCCGTCTGTGGACATGATGATCAGAGGAGCTTCTTTCTGGAATGGGCGCCAGCTGCAGGTTTCCCTCGCGCTGCAGCTGGGCGAGGGCCGACCTGAACTCGAGCGCGCCCACCAGACTGGGCCTGATAGGAGTCAAAGTATGCCTCCTCCCACCTCGAGTCCGAAGAACTCGCATGCTGCTGGCAACCTCGGCGGCAACCATCCGGTCATGGTCCTCGCTACACGTGTCGCTTGATTCTGGTTCCTCGCCCTCGATCTCAATCCTGGGACCGGTTTCAAGAACTGAGATATCAACCGGGCTAGAATGCGAGGCTCCTGGGCCGGACCCGACCTCGTCAGGGTCGTCTCGGTATGGCTCGCCGGCCAACTCATCCCCTGAATGGCCAATGGGTCCGTAGACGTGGCTGCGCGCCTCTCCCTCTCTCCGCTGCCTCCGCTTCCGCCGAGTTGAGTACCAATGCCAAGTCACAACGGTGATCACGTAGATGGTGTAGTAGCCGATCATGAGCCAGCACTCCCACAAGTGTAGATGGCCATCGGCCAAGAATATGGTTGTGAAGATGACCGCGAGAATAAAGAAGCAAATGTCGCGAGCATACGTCTTACGGTCGACGCGAAACTCCCTGACGAGAGCCATGGAGCCCGCAACAACACCAGTGATGAAGCTGGCGGCGCCGATAAGCTCGCCAACAGCCATGCTGGCGCTGTTGGAGCCCATAGCAGCAAATGTACTAAAGACGTCCGGGGAGCCATTTCCAAATGCGAGAAACGTGACGCCAGCCAAACTCTCGCTCAGGCCGAGGATTGTCGCAATGGTGCTCAGATTGACGCTAAAGAAGTCGCTCGCGGCGATACCTATGGTGGTGAAGAGGAGGCCCAGCCATACCACGAGGATTCCGAATGCGATGGGTTGGATATCGGCGAAGGCGCAATAGTAGAGGTCGAGGTAATGAATAAGACCGGCATCGTCGTCGGCGCAGTACTGCCTGACAAAGGCGCACTTGTCCTGGGCGTCGTGGACATCACCGCATTCGGGGGCTTCGATCGAGGAACTGCGCTTGAAGAGTGATAGAGGGTCGGCGGGGGTCGCGTCGCAACGGGAGGCGTAATGCGCGGCGGTCGTGTGCGATAGGAAGGAGTAGGCCGTGAGGACCGATAGGATCAGGATCGTGATGTAAAAAGGGCGAGACTGCAGGCGACTGCCTCTGAGGAATCGGGTCGAGCTCCGGTTGAGGCCCTTGGAGATGCTGCGGTTTGGGCCGCTGGGGCGGATGGGCCCACGAGGGGTGGTGGTTGTCATGCTGTGACTGCTGTCGACATGTTATACCGCGGTCGCTGCGGAGGCCATCATCACTCGTTGAGCCGAGGAAGGGAAAGAAAGAGAGAAGCTCGGGAATTCAAGAGAAGCGAAGTGCGTGTTAGTGAGGAAGATGTAGGCGGGTCATTCGGGTGCGGGAGACGAGAGCTAGTTATGCCGCATAGGTACTAAGTTAGGTAGCGAAACCAATGTATCATGACATATTACGTCCTGTCCACGTCGTTCTTGCCTCGGGTTCGGATTCGAGGAGAGTCCCATAGAGTTATTCCCCCGATGATAATGGATGTATCATACCTAGGTACTGTATCCCACCCGAACAACCCCCCAAAAGCGGGCAGAACCCAAGCTCGCAGCGACTTGGCGTCACCGTGTGACGGGTCAATCGACGACCACCAAGGGAGGCCGCCAGGCGGCGTCCAATTGGGAGCCGCGCGGCGGAGATTAGCCGTCCTCTCGCCACACTGTGGCCCAGCCCCAAGACATCGACATCGGGGGGTGATGAACCGATGGCATTGGCGCGGCCGTTTCCCGCCCACTTTGGCGTTGGCAGTGACAGACTGGCACTCACAAGATCAGCAGCCACTCTTCCTTGGAAGAGATGCATCTCTAAATCATGCGCGGCGCCGATGCAACCGGGCTCAAACACACAATGTCCAACGTGCTTGGTTTTGGTGCTGCCACGTGCTGATTGGGGGGAACTTGTTGTTAAACTTGTTATGCATGGGCAGGGGTATGTCCCTTCCTGCCTTGGAAGCTCTCCGTCATTCTCCGTTTCGGACGGAAGGTGCTGCACGTTAGAGCGGGAGCCTTTCCACCGCTTCTACACCGAAGAGGTACCGAGGGGTTGTACCTGGCACCCCGCTCGAGGTACCTGCTGGAGTTCAACCCAGTGGCTGTGGCTGGCAGTTGAAGAAGCTCAGCCACACTTTGGGCCTGGATTCCAAGGCAATGGCACAACCTTACCCCACGAACCGATACAGTAAGGTAGGAAGCACGCCGCATTTATTTTGTTTACTTTGGCAAGGGGGGTACCGCAACACCACGACGACGACGCGCCAGGCCTCATCGAATCAAGCCTTCTTACCTTCGGAATCCGCGCAAACAACTCCATAATGCCTCGCGTCGCTCAAGTTCCCCGGACGGGGAATTCCAGATCCAACACAGGTTCCAGCATGGCCTCACCATTCAAGACGGCGTCGCCCATCAAGTAAGCCCTCACCCGAGCAGGCCATAGCAACCACAATGCTAACGCATCCTCCAGGATTCCTCTCAACGACGATGTGCACGAAAAGGGCCAACGCATAAGCTCCAGGCGGGCACTTCACGAGAAACAGTTCAACGAGATCAAAAAGGCTGCGACTCCTCGCAAGGTCAGCCTCCGCCTCGACGACATGGAGAACTCGCCAGGGACCGATCCCCGCACCCCTCGCGCCAGCCGCGGAGTCACCATTGACGATGATGAGGGCTTTGTCGTAGGTGGAAGTGCGGTCACGCCTATGAAGCGTGTCCCGATCCTCGCCAACTTTGAGGAGTGGATGAAGATGGCGACCGATAACAAGATCAATGCCACGAACTCGTGGAACTTTGCCCTCATCGACTACTTTCACGACATGTCGCTCCTAAAAGAGGGCGACGGCGTCAACTTTCAGAAAGCCAGTTGCACCCTGGATGGGTGTGTCAAGATCTATACGAACCGAGTCGACAGTGTCGCAACCGAGACGGGCAAGCTGCTGAGTGGTCTTGCTGACAGCAACAATGCCAAGAAGAAGGGTCGAGATGGCGAAGAGGGTGAGGAGAGTGATGAGGAAGAGCTGGATGAGAACGGCAACGTGAAGAAGAAGCCCAAGAAGAAGGTAACGGGGAGATGATTGCGCTCTCTACAACTCGTGCTGACGTTTCATAGACGCAACGATCCTCTGAAGCAACTCTGGCCCCCTCTTTCAACTCATTACAGCTCAAGAAGTTTGAGCTAGAATTTGCCGTCAACCCCCTTTTCAAGAAGGCTTCTGCCGACTTTGACGAGGGCGGTGCCAAGGGGCTTCTGCTGAACCATCTTATGATTGACTCGCAAGGACGTATCGTTTTCGACAGCAGCGAAGACTCCGGCGACGCAAACACCCTAGGAAAGAAGAAATCTGAAGAATTCGACGACGAGGAAGATGAGGAGGCCGAGCAACAAGAGGAGGAGCCTCTCGAGGACGAGGACGAGGAAGCTGATGTCGAGATCGATGTTGGGACACTAGGGGCCAAGTTTATCCCCGACTTGCAAAGGCTCGACGAGCTGGATGTGTGCCCTTCTCTCAAGACGTTTGACCTGGGAGATCCCTCCGGATCCATGAATATCCCCTTCCTGAAGGCGCCCGAAGACTGGAGGCAAGACCAAGACAAGGAGAAGACGCCAGGGGCTCTGGGCGACATCTCCGGACTGGTCATTGACGGCGACGCCCCCGCGGGCTTTGATGACGACGACCTCGGCCTGGGCTCCTTTGACGTGATAGGTGAGGTCGCTTTCGGCGAGGGTGGTGAAGCATGGGCCCGGGAAGCCGCCCTGGAACCGCAGATGCGAGTGTATGACGCCGGTCTCGGCGAAGAGGGCGGCGGTGGAGAAGGGTTTGACGACAAGGGAGAGTACGTGGTCTCCATGACAAGCGCGCAGAAGGCGGACAAGATGCACGAAGATATCCTTGGATTCTTTGACCAGGCATTGCAGAAGAACTGGACAAGCGCCGAGCACTGGAGGATCCGGAAGATCAAGGACGTCAACAAGCCGGCGGGCGAGACCAAGAAGCGCAAGGAAAAGGAGCCATTCGAGATTGATTTTGCGGCGCCTATCGACTCGCATGCGTGGGATGTCCTCTACACACAGGCAGCCAGCAACACGACCATCAGCATGCCCAAGAAAGACTGGAAGTCCAAGTCACGCAATCTTCTTCCTGATGACAAGCACTTCAACTCAAAGTCTCTCCTGAGCTTGTTCTTGAAACCCAAGGCACGAATGGGCAAGCGAAGGACTGGGTTCGGCGCTCGGGCTGGTGGCTTTGGCAGTGCTGCCCAGGACAACCAGCCTGAAGGAGAGATGGACGAGGCGTTCTGGGCCAAGCAAAAGGCTCCTATGCAGAACATGGATGACACAGCGCTTCCCCAGGGTGATTATGATGCCAACTTCTTCCAAGATGATGGCATGCCGTTCCCCGGTGGTGACCTGGACGACGACGACGATCTCGAGTTTTCGGATGCACGGGAACACTTCTCGCCAGGGGTGGAGGGCCAGGCTGGCTTGACAGAGGGCGGCGGCCTCACAGCTCTCCTCGGCGGCGAGATGGTGACGAATACTGGAGCGTTCGGAACAACACTGGTGACTCAAACAAGAAGGGTGCGGCCAGAATACGTCCAATACGCAAGAGTGGCCAAGAAGGTAGATGTCCGAAGGCTCAAGGAGGAGCTATGGAAAGGCATGGATATGGAAGTTCTCGAGGTAAGTTTACGAGTGCAATTAATAGACGCCAGACTAATACTTGACTTTAGAAACCTGCCGAAACCACCCCGGGTGCTGCCGAGGCAAACCAGGTCGAGCCGCTCAAGTTTACTTCTGTCATGAACAACCTGCAAGCGGTATATCCCAAGCCAGTGATGGACGACATCTCGACATCATACTGCTTCATCTGCCTACTGCACTTGGCCAACGAGAAGGGCCTGGTGATTGAGAAGACGGCCGATCTGTCAGAGTTGGAGATTCGCAAGGACTGGACGGCAGAGGTTGTGGAAGGCGAGTAATCAATCAGCCAGTCAGTTATGGATATGGATGTGAACATGGGAGGGAGGGGTTAATTCTGTCTGCACTCTGGTTGTGCAGCAGCGTCTTGTTTGTTGTACATGAAGTCATAGCAGGCAGGCATTATCTTGGGCATTGGAAGTCGTATGATGATTGATATCCAGGCGTTGGGGAGAAAGTTGATGGGTGCAACACCATCCGATGAGAGGATACGATGCAACGACACGGGCATGAGCTAGGAATGGATGATAGATGGTTTATGGATTTTAGCACTTGTACTGCACGTTGACAATCTTGTATTTGCTTTCGAGGTTCAAGTCTTGTTTCAGTGATTCGTCTTGAAAGTACGGATAGTAGACATCCATTGTCAGCGCCTTTTCATGCTCACGAACCTGACAATCCCCTCACTGTTGGTCCTTCTCCTTCTTCTCCTCCTCCTCTTCAATGACACGACAATACGACGGCATAATCAGACGGTAACACCCCTCCAAGCTTGATGTCGCATGGGAGGACCCTCTTTCCCTCTCTGCATCTCTTTCCCACCAGCCCCCCCACGATGATGAATGGGGGAGAAGAGGACCCTTGGTGCCTTGGCCCCTCCTTCCGCGCCAAATAAAGAAACGTGGCTGCGCCATGACGTCCAAACGGATTGACAACTGGACCCTTATGACGGAAGGAGGCAGAAAGCCTCACTCACTCACTTCCTTCCCGGGGAACAGAAAATACCCGTTGCCGTTGGTAAGCCAAGGTTCGGCCGAGACTTTTAAACATGACATTTTCCCCCCCCTCCTTGATTGCTTCGGGTTATTCTCTCCTCTCTTTTCTCTCAATTTATCCTGCTTATTGCTACTGATCGTCGCCCCTCTCTTGTTTCATGTCACTCACTACAAAAGGTGCTGCTGGGCGGTGGTGGGTGGTGGTCTGATGCTTTCTCAACCTTGACCGACCGCACGCACGCACATTCTCTCGCCTTCTGTGAGTTTCGTTTATTATTGTCTCTTCCTTCCTTGTTTAGATCCTGTTTTTCTAGTCACTTCTCTTACTACTGCAAAAAAACAGGAAACAGGATTTCTCTCACTCAACCCCAACGTGAGCGATGCAGACATGTATAGTTGGTATATAATGTCGTCGTTACCCGAACCCTGCCTGATCCTCGAGCTCAACTCAATATGCCTCCCTCTGTACAACTGACTACCAGATAGGACGAGACAGCCTTTTAATCCCTTTGGGATCCATACCAGAGCCTAAAACGCCCTAGCCCACGAATGCACAATCGAGCCCGCCGATATCCATCCACCCATCCGTCCATCCATACCAGCCATTACAGACATATGCGTACCACCGCCATCCGCCAGTCCCAATCTCAGCCAGTTGGCTACATGATAATACGTGGGTATCCAAGAAGAAAAAAACACACAAAGTTCTGGGTGAGAAAACGTATTCCTGCGCAGGAACGTGCTGGTCATCAAGCATGGTGCCGAGCTTCCCTCCAACACCACATCCAACTCAAGCACCCTTCCCGGGCTCTCCTCCTCATCTTCGGTCGTGTCGTTCATGTCGTTCAACCAGTTCGCCCGCTCTCAGGAGCACGCTCATTCCATCGAGCCGAGCTCTCATGGGGTATTCCTGGATGGGAGCCATCAGGTCGGGGGCCGGTGCCATCAACACGTCGGCATCCCCTGTTGGCTCTGCCCTGCCAAGCAGCCCAGTGGGTGGCGGAGGACGGAAGCCTTGTGAGACAAATTAGCTTGATCTCCTGACGAAGTCTACACATCGTGAGGATCAAGTACCATATCCCCTGGGCACGACCCCATGCCCGAATGGCGGCCGTGTTGGGTCTGTCGCACCTGGGCTAACTGCGCCAGTGCCAGAACCAGGCGAGCCTCGTTCAAAGATTGGTGCGGTAGTCACAGCCGGGGTCGGCATCGTCTGGTGGTGCGAGAGCAGAGCGTGTATCGGCAGCGGTCCCTCGCCGGGCGTCCGCGCGAAGCTTGTCGCTGGGCTGATCGATCCAACACTGCTGCTGGAGGATTGTTCATGCCGCAGTAGCGGTGCCCTCGCTGGTGCTGAAGGAAGAACATTGGGAACCTCCGGTACCGACCTGGGATGGTTGGCGGCGACGAAACCAGACGAGTACGGGTTTCCCTCGGATCCAGTTGCAGCCGGCATGACCTTCCTTCCATCCTCGAGCATGTTGGACAGCGATGGCAGGTGTTGGTGGGACGGGCCACCTTCTCGCCATGACGACTGACGCTGCGGAGGCTGGCGGTGCGAGTCTCGTGGGCTCCCACTGTCGTAGTGCATGGTTCGTGGTGATGACATGGAGTCATCGTTCGAGTTCGCTTGCGACGGTAATGTCGGTGTCGTTGACGAGTGTTGCGATTCGGATACCGATGCGATCGAGTTCAACCTCTCCCGCCGACATGGAGGCGGTTCGCTCCCCTGCAGCCTCTCGCTGCCGCTGCCGCTTCCACTTGCACTCGACGTGTTGCCGCCAGGCGTCATTGTGCTGGTGCTGCTTCCGTGGCGTAACCGGGCAGCGTCCAGCTTGGGTCGTTTTGAGGCATCGTTGACTATATTGGGGCAACACGTCAGCTTCATGAACTCTATCTCGACAGTATCAGCATATGGTGCTGTTCTGGCTACAAACCTTGAGTTCGCTTGGCTTGCTTCTCCTTGAACTCTTGGAGGTATTGCATATACTTCCTGTAGTCGGCAGTCTTCTTGTACTCCATCAAGTCTCGATGGTACTTTTCTTTGTCGGCATTGGCCTGGCTCTCGTACGATTCCTTCTCAACCCCGTCCAGATTCTGCCAGTTCTCTCCCACAAGTTTGGCGATCTCGGTGAAGCTGAGGTTTTGACTCCTCAGGTCTTCTCTCATTTCTATACGCAGCCCTTTCGTCAGCATTCTGTCGTCACAGGCTGGCTTAGTGTCCAAGTTGGCCACTTACTATTAGAGAACAACACATAGGCCGACGGGGGTCTTTCTGGAGCGTTTTCATCGGACTGATTATTCGTTAGCAGAGAATTCGTCGATTGGATCCTTGTCCCGGCATACTTTCGGATGTCGCCGATACTTTCGCTTCGCGACCCCCTGCCCCTCCTGCTGGCTGTCCGGCCGAGGAGGTTCAGGTTGCACGCCATCAGGCTTGTTGACTTCTTCGCTTGGTGGTCTCACCGGTGTTACCAATGACGCCGTCGGGGAGATGCCTCGAGCGTTGGCAATCCTTCTCTGGAGTTTCTATCGCACAGCCCACGTTAGCAACTCGGCCCAAGCGGGTTGCAACTGCAAACATACCCTTCGATGACCAAGTTTGACACCCAAGGCATCACTAAATCAACACTATCAGTGCGGGTTCTGGGGACAAGTTCGAGTTGAACTCACAGGTCTGACTCCTGGATGTCAAGGATAATGTCCCACTCATCAAACCCCTGCTCGACAAATGTGCCAAGATACTGGGTCAAGCCCAACTCGCCAAAGATCTTTTCAAGATCGGAAGACATGCAGCTAAGCTGGAAAGTTCCGGGGAACCTCCCTCCAAAAGCAACCGGTTTTCGTACTTTGATTGGTGCCAGGATGACGACTTAACATCTATCCGGATGTGGGTGAACGGGGGTTAAAAGGTGGCCTGCAAACCAGGGCGAGTTTTGCTGGCAGGTGAACCAGTTCTCTAGGGGTGGAACGTCCACTATCACTCAACAGCTGCGGTAAGGCGCCTATCAATGGCCAGAGGTCGCAAGAGATGTCGAGCGAGTAGGGGGAGGGGTTGTGTCCCGTCGTGTCGGTGGATGGATTAACTGGATCTTGGATATTGTCCTTCCAGGGCTGCTGACAAGGCAAGGTCAGTGTTGGGTTGAAATGGGTCGTGCAGTTGGCAGTCGAGAAGGTGGATCCTGAGACGCGGGGTCAAGCAAGAGTTATGGTGGACTGATGGTGTCGTTCCTGGTTGAGCGACTCGAACAGAAGTTGTTGTCGGAAATAGAGAGTGCTATATGGCTCTGGGATATGTAAGAATGATGTGCCTTGTTGGACAGCGAGGTCTAGGGAAGGAAGGGTATGTGTGTCTGGTGCCTCTGGGGGCAATGATCAACGTTGTGAAAGGCAGGTTGGGGATGTGGTACAGGAGACCTTGGGGAAGAGCAAGAGAGGGCTGTCATGAGCTCAAGGATGCAGAAGCATATGGCATGCTAATTGGTCTGCAAGAGAGGTCGTGGGAAGGGGAAGAGGAGAAGGAGGGAGGGGAATGACGAGGAGAACAGAAGTCACATACAGTACAAGCGAGAGAAATGGAGTGACGCAGAGGTGAGAAGAGGTAAGTAGGAACTACTACAGGCGTAGTATGACGATCCCTGGAGCCGGGGAGAGTTGGGACATATGACGGGTGTGCGTGAATGGCAGAGCAATTGACATGCCACCACAACCAGCCAACTGAGTTGAAAGCGGCCAGGCAAGCGTCGACGGGAGAGCGGGAGGCGGAGGACAACCGACAAGAGGGAGGGATGGTTTGAGCTTGTGAGGGAGTGAGTGGATGGATGGCAGATACTGGCACCCCCGGAGGCAAGTGACGGAGACAGAGGCAGGATCGGATATCTCGATTGCCCCAAACCAAGGTTGGGCCGTGGTGGGCTAGCAGAAAGAGGACACCGTCCGTCCAACGGCGACGAGAGGGTGAAGAAAGGCCAACGGTCTGTGTCAGGTCTGCCACAGGCGCAAGCCGACCCTCTCAAGGGCGATTGTTGTTCGAGGATCCGGGAGGGCAGGGCAGGGCTGGGATGGCAGGTGATCTCGGGACTGGATCTTATGAGGCGACTGATGAGGTGACGGGTCAAGGAGTCAAGCCCGGTGCCGGGTTCTGCTGCTGCAAGTCGCAAGTCAGGTTGAGAATCGATGTTCTGGACCTGGGACGACTCCCGTTGGCGTGTGCGCACACGAAACCAGCCTGGCAAGGCAAGGCAGGATATAAGAATGGGATCGCAGGAGAAGGGGGCGCCGCTGCTTGTGAGGACCAGGGGGCGTGAGAGTTAGTTACTCAACACAGGCAATCCGCTGTAGAGAGGAGTTTATCAGAGAGAGTGATGAGAGGGCGACTCAGGGCATCGTGGGATCCCAATGCTGTATCCGTAAATGGGGTGCAGAGACAGGGTCCAGGGGGGGGATACGGGGCAGTCTCTGAGGTGCCGCAGCCACCGGCAAAACAAAAGAGATAGTTCAATGGGAAAGAGAAAGACAGGGTTTTGGAAGCGAGGATAGAATCGTGAGAGCAGAAGTGAGCATGAGAAGAGGCGTGCGTGTGGAGGAAGAAATGGCCACAGACAGAACATCAGATTCCTACATCGCACTCCGTTCGGTCGGGGGGTGGTCTTCTCAGCAGAGGCTCGCGAGGAACTGGTAGGTACAGTAGAGAGGGCGTGGTCTGGGCCAGCTCGCAAGGGGGGGCGTGAGAGTACCCGGCCTACGGTAGCGTGGTAGAGGTACAAACAACCCATCCTCTGTCAGGACACACAGCCTTGGCGCCCGCCTCTGGTCTCACTGGTTTGGATTCATTCGCTGCCTCTTGTTTTAAAGGTCCATGTGCTGTATCGACGTCGAGCCTTGATGTTCGAGAAGGATGGTTGATGCAAGGGCCGGCGGCATTTGTTGGAGCAGCCTGCCAGAGCCAGCTTGATCATCAAGCTCCCACTCTGGCCATTGGCACGGGCATTGCTGAGCAACGCGCACCGCACGCACGTACTCCGTTGGGTAGTTGAAGTTCAAATGGGTCGAAAAACAAGAAGCGTGGACCTGGGCCCTGTCGTCGGCTACGTATACGATAGGGCGGCACCTGGACGACATCGAGATGCCCCGTCTTGGTCCAATGGATGCATCCGTGGACCATATCTGGGGCCATGGGCGAATATTGAGGTCGCTTCAACGCAACGCAACGCTACCCGGTGCCCGTGACCAGAAACTCCAACAAAAGTGATGGGTGCCTGGGATGGGCGAGTCAGGCGAGCGAGATTGCAAA
Source organism: Fusarium illudens (assembly GCA_013623515.1). NCBI lineage: Eukaryota > Fungi > Ascomycota > Sordariomycetes > Hypocreales > Nectriaceae > Fusarium > Fusarium illudens. Next base: position 5,353 of record JABFEX010000804.1, on the reverse strand, counting down.
GAAGCATCGCGGGAATCTCGAGAATCCACCATCGCGCGCGCGGTTGCTGGTGGCCGATGTTGCACAAAGCTTGCTTTGTCTTGTGTCGCCCGTCATGATGCTCTGCTGGCCAAGGCCATGGCCAAAACTGTCATGAGCTATGGCGCATCGTGCATCCTCCATGACAAAAAATGGGCAACTGGGCATGGCGATCAACCGTCAATTGATGGATTACATAGGTAGCCCCAACGCGGCAACATCAATGACCAGCTGGGTTCGTCACCGTCACCCAGTCCACAGACGCGCGAGCCTCATCGACTTGCTTGCTCCATTGGTTGTTGGCCGAGAGCTACGAAGGAGCATGTCCGCAGCGCAGTAGCTCCCCAACTGCAACGGGAAAGATCTCGATCCCAATCCGTGAAACCGTTGGAGTATGGGATTCTGGATGGGGTGAGAGTCACGCTGCCGGTCCGAGTCTCGCCATCCTGTCGCAGCTCTCGCGGCACGCGCTCAGAGGCTCGAAACTCGCCGAGGCGGTGCGTAGCGATACCCAGAGAAGCGCGACGGCCGTCAGGGCCAAAGGCGAGCTTGTTCTTGGTAGGGGATCGCTCGTCGGCAAAGAGATGGTCGTGGGTTAACTAAACTGGAGCTTGACTTGAGTTTGAAGGCCGGAGCAAATACAGAGCCCGGGGGGTGTGGAGCCGGGTTATGAGTGACGCACGCCCTGTCCGCCGTGGGTTGTTCCTGATCGCCATCGGGCCATGGCCGTTGTCGAAATCGAAGTTTGGCTCATGGATCGCACCACGCCTGAGCTGCCCCGACAGCATCATCGGGTGCGACTTTTCAAATCGCCCATGCCACGGCACCAACACACACGATCTGCTTGTCCAAATTCCCCAGTTCCCCTTTCCAAGGACCACATGGCACGGCCACCGACGTTTTTGCAAAGCCCATCCTGACTGCAACGGGCCTCTCTTTCGTCATGTCGCGCCGACAGTCGACACTCCGTTTATGCGAGGGTGCAAGCCTTCCCCAGTCGAATGACGCATCCAGAAGGCAAAATCCCAGGCATCATGTGCTGCCTGCCGTTCACTCATGATGGGGCGGCAGGGGCGGCTGGTGATGGTCAAGATGGTGAGCATGCACCGCCGATGTCCCGTAGTCCCTTTTCATCCTGTCTCTCCGTTCTCTAGCCCCTCCGAGGGCCCTCCGATTCTTTGTCAAAGTCGGTGATCGCAAAAGGCCCAGGCAAGCTTTGCATGGCCAAGTGCCATGAGCAATGGGTGGGCAAGACATGCTGGATGCCAGCTGTTGGTCGGTTGAGCGCGGGTATGAATCGCAATGGCGCCGGTATTCATGAATGCGATGCTGGGCAAAGCCATGAAATCGCCCATGAGCATGATGGGAATTTGATCATAGACCTAGAATCTCGATCCCTTCCAGCCCTATGATTGGCGGGCGAGGGCGGCTCGAGGGCCCGGCCCCCCGTCCAAGTGCGGCGCCTCTCCCTTTGCATCGTTTGGTCCCGGGGCCTTCTCTTGTGTCTTGGGTTTTCTGCCTCTTTTCTGCTGGTGCTTGTGTGCGCCATGGCATGGACGCGGAGCGGGAGACGCCAGCGGGGCCCGCGGCGGCCCATGATCCAATAGCCAGTTTAGCTGACCCCGTTCCAGGAGTTGAACTCGGACATGGGAGGCTCACGTCTGGCAAATGGGCGCAGCAAGGTGGTTAATCGGCCTCGAGGCTGGTGCTGCGCTTGAGGCTGAGTTGGTGTATATGCCCATAACGGCTGCCGCCTCCTGGATGGCTTTCAGCAGCCAGGTCCGAAGCGTTTCGGCCAGCTCAGGCTGACCGCCAGAGCTAGGTGGTTAGAGAGTCATGGCTATTTCCTCCGGTCAGTGCCTCCGTGTCCGTCTCCCCGAAGTCGAAGGAGCCACGGGCGCCGTCGCCGTCGCCGTCGAGTGAGTGATTCAATGGGCGGGTGCTGATCGAGGTTGTCGAGTCTAGAACGCTAGGGCGCCGAGGCCTCACGGCAAAGAAGTGGACTGGTGGGAGCTGGGGGAAGGAGCGGAGGGCGTGTGATTAAGTCTCCAAGGCAGGACCTGGAGGCACATGTACCAGTACCCTGCATATGGAAGGGGCCGGGCGGACGCCGCTTTCCCAAGCTACGGTATTCCCGGGGTTTACCGTCTTTGCTGGCCCAGTGTTTGCTCATTTAGGCATGGTGGAAGCTGTCGCCAGAGGAAAGTTTTTGCTGATTGGGTATGCTTTTTGGGGATTCAGGACTGTCTTGTGAGAAGAAACATCCAAGAAGCCCAGGCACTTGCCTTGAATTGCAGAATCCGCGAAGGCTGGACTTGTGCTGTGATGGTAATTTGACGTTTCTATTTTGCTCCTATGGTTGCTTCTGCAGTTACCATTCCAGAACACCTCTGATGAATGAATTTGCCTACAGCGCGAACCCTTGGTCGTAATCGGCACAGAATTTGCCAGGAGCAGTTTAACCCGAGTTCATGTGTACCTACATAAAAAGAAATCTCCGTAGCCCTCTTTTTTTTTCATCCCCACGACGGCATCCGTCCAATGCAGGGCGACCGTAGGGGGTACAGTACCATGGAGCTTCATGGACTGTGAAAATGTGCCAAGTGCCACCAATTTCAGTGTGCGCCTTTCGCTTCAAGATGCGCAAATCGATCGTCGATGTTCCAATTCCACCATCCACGGAAACTTGCTCCGTCTCCGAGTATGTAGGTAGGATTCGTTAGGGCATTTAGACAATCTGCGCGTCCGTGTTCCAGACCCTGAGTTGGTGCAGATTGACAGGCCCCTGGGTACTGACAGACAGATACGACTTTGACTTAGGTAACGTGGCTATGTACATACATGCTGTACTAGTTGGGCCCTCCACCAGTTTGGCGGAGACATTTGCTATAGAGACACGACTGAGCGTCGTTTGAGAGAATGGGAATTTGATCCTTGGGCAATCGAGATTCAAAGGCTACTTGTCGCGAAGTACATGCCTTTTCCGGTGAGAAGGTGGCGAACTCGGCTGCACGTTTGGATCGTTGCTGCGAGCTCCTAAGACAAGATTGGCTGATATCCGGGGGAGACACAGGCTTTACCAGCGAACAGCGTGATCTCCCATGTCCAACTTGATGCTATTTGAGGACCCGACAGAGTGTGCGCGCTTTGGTCAGATGCTTTCAAGCAGTTTATCCATGTTGAGCTGGATATCCATATGGCATTTCGTCCCTATACTCCGGATTTGCCCACCTTGTGTTGTGACCTATCATGGGTACATACATACCTACCTACCTACTAAGGTAGGTTGTTCGAGGAAGGAGTGGTCTCACCGCCATCCCTGGCACTTGCTCGGTACTTGTCTGGCGTAATAACTTAGTGACTTGTCACGCTTTCCAAGCAATTGAGGAAAAGTCAACTCGATGGTCTCATCCTTTCACATTCGACACAAGTCCTCCCTTGCCAAAAGAGCAAAGAACATAACCCAATGCTTGTCTGACGCTGCTGCTGCTGTCATGGTCATGGTCTTTGTGTCGTCGTCGCTGTGCCCCGCATCGTTCGAGATCTGATGGTCCAGGCCATGTGGCGCGCGCCTAGACCGATCGATGTGATACACTCGACCCAGGTCCAGAATCCCAGACGCACCGAGGAGTCGGAGCCTCAGACGCCCCCAAAACCCGAGACCAAGGAGCAAGCCACGCGGCTTGGTGTCGACTTTGCTCCCGGACACTTTCTTCCTCCCTCCGGTGACATCTTTTTCTGACGGTACAACGAGTCAAAGAAAGCCCAGTTGTCGGAGTCTCAGACAAGCCACGCAACTCAATCAGCATTTGGACTGACTGGGAACACCCTCAGTCGACGCTACAGACTTTCAAAAGGCCATTGAGCAGGTGGCACGTGTAAAAAGAGTGCGGCAACAAACGCAGGAGCGGATGAAACGCTCAACGGCAACTCAAGATGAAGCAACGGCTCCATGTTGACAGATTGGCCCCCGACGTCTTTCTGGCGGATATAGGCGACTAGTGGATGGGTAGAGGGTTACCCGCACGTGGGCTTCCAACCAGGCTTTCCTCTCTCTGGCAACACCCTCGCATCAAGACTCAAAAGAGGATTGTTCAGGCTCACATTGGATCTCAGAGCACATCCATCCATCGGTCTGTACCTATCTACCTACCCAGGCACACACCCCCTCCCGGCCCGCCTCAGTGCCATCAAGTCGGGATCTAGACCCAATCTACCATTTCCCACCATCGACTTTCATCCACTTTCCCATATGTGCACCCACCACCCTTCACATTGGATCGCATCGCATCGCATCGCATCGACACTAGGGAGTTACGGCGTCTGCCACCGCAGCAGCACGCGCCCTCGGCGACCTTAGCAAGACGACTCCGTCGACCTACCTACGGGCTGGGACACATCCCACGCAGCCACAGCCACGTTCCAGGTACCTGGGCACCATCGAAGCCCGGGCGGGCACGCTTCAGCTTCAGTCCATTCAAGGGAGGCCCGCTCCCACGGCAGCTACACTGGTTAACCTCCGAGAGCCCCGCGGGCTGGCTGGCAGTCAGGCAGTCAGGCAGTCGGGTCCCTTCCCCCGTGGGAGCTGAACCTGGAGCCGGTGACCCCCGCTCGACGCCGCAACAAAATCTCTCTCTCACTCTAACTAGGCTCTCCGTTCTTTCGTAAACACCCCGTACGAACCGCAGCACGCACGCACGGCGCCGGACCAAGGATCATATCGTATCGTATCGCATCTGATCACATCCATCGCATCGCATATCCTCTCTTCACCTCGTTCGGTACCTATACGGCACCCATCTTCATCAGCCCCTGCTTGACGAGCCCTGCATCTTTGAGACTGTTGAACAAACATGGCCCCATCAGATCAGTCAGCCGCCAACAACCGAGCCTCCAAGGCATCGGGGGATGCCGACCTTGCCCAGGTCAGTCAATACTGAGTCACCTCAGGTTTCCTTCCATCCATTCTTTGGCTCCATCTCCACGGCTTGCTTGCTTGCTTGCTTGCTTGTTTGTTCTTGTGATATTCTGCATTTTTATCATTATCCTTGGCCTCCACTGCAACCAACGCACCACGCATTCCAGTGCATCACCCGTCGCATGGGTCGGCCTCGCCGTTCCCTTATGGGCTGACATCTCGTGAGTGAGTGAGGGAGCGAGCACGGCACCGAGACGACGACGGGATGCAATTGATGGCGGCATTGGAAGGAATAGCCTTTCATGATTTGATTTAGCCTCACTCCCTCCCATACATGGCACTCGCCTTTGTCAAGTGCCCCATCTCCATCTTCTCCCTATTCCCATTGTCATTCCCCGTCTATCCCCTCCCTCCCCC
>JABFEX010000803.1:0-20493 GCA_013623515.1 Fusarium illudens | reverse complement strand
ATTAGGATATAATACTATAATATATAGATATTATGTTTTTTAATATAATTAAAGCCCGGCCCTTAATGGGATAACTACGCCGATAGATAGTACTTTAGCGCTAGTATGTACTGTATATATAGCACTCTCCAGATGCCTGCCTGTCTTCTTGAAACGGCGACTCGGCATCCATGCCAAGATAGCCTTGGTTTGGCTTGTTGGTTTGACTTGCTGGGTTGCATACCTATCTGGGAGCAGGTCAAACCTTCTAGAGCACTCTAATTGTTCTTTTCTATGTCCTGATCGTCTGAAAGAGTCATAGCCATGATACCCTGTAACACACAGGCTCACTACTCTCTAAGACTCCATCCGCTCAGACATGCGCCTCGGTGCTTAAATTGACTGCACATACGGGCCCCAAATGCCGTCTGCCAGTTGGCTTGCCACCTTGGAGATGGGCAAAGTATCAGTGACTCATGAAGAGGCAGAAGACGAGGCCGCCTGAGGGTAGGAGAGAGCTAGAGGGAAGAGACAGGATAGCCACGAAGGACAGTGAGATTTATGAGTTTATTTGGGCCGAGGGTTATTCGAGGTCTTGAGTTATCATTGACCGTGGGTACTCGAGCCACTCATGCCACTCTGAACCGAGATAGTCCTCAATAAGACCCAAGATGTACACTCCTGCATCACCGACCTGCCACATGTCTCTCCCATAATGCAACAATAGAGCGTAGTAGCTTAGCAATACTAAGACCTCGGGCCTCTTGACTGCCAGCAGGTTTGTGAACTCTAGCGGTGCCAGCATCGTCCAGGTGAATATCATGCCGAATTGATTACGCCCCTCAGGCAAGGCGTCGAACCCGAGCTGCAGGTAGTTGATTGCTGTTCGACAAGCTTCCTTCTCCTCCTGGCTTAGCCCTTCTGCCTTTTCTATAAGATCCTTGATGTGTTGGCAGTGGTTGCCCCTCGGGGGCTGCGAGGTGTTTCCAGCGCTCCATGAAAGGATCGGTTCCAGTTCTGACTCCAACAGCAACGGCCACGCGGCGCGCACAACGGTGAAAATTCCGCGATTCATCTCCACGCACTGCACGTAGTGAGCCAGGAAGCCTTCCAGGCCTCCGGGTTCTCGTTTGCAGAGCGTGTCGGCTAGGAGATGGTGGCCGAGAGCCGCAGAGAAGAGAAGGATTGCCACGCAGTTGGAGCGGTTCACCTCTGGTCCGGTGATGTTGAAGAGGGAGATGGCGCGGGTCTGGAGGGTGACGGCTTGGTGGAGGTAGTGGGGGGCGCGGTCTGGATGGAGGAAGGCTAGGTGACGGGCTGAGAAGGCGAGCAGTTGATATAGTAGATATGGCGACTCTAGACCTGCTTTGAGACCAATGGACAAGGTGGAAAAGGCATCTTGGCCGTCGTCGCCGAGGTTGAACATGCCCTTGTCGACGGTCAAGTGGATGAGAAGTTCCATATGCTCTAGGTTGATCGTCTCGTCGAAGCCTGGGATCTGGGTAGCTGGGGGAGTGGCGTCGGGTACTGGGGTGACACCAGATGATGAACTGCAACTATCGACTGGGCGTTCATCTTGAGAGGAGGAGCTTGTTACCGAGGAGTTCTGGGTTGACACTTCGGAGGTAAAGCTGCAGTCACGTCCAGATACGGTACAGAGGAGGCATGCTGGGCGAGTTTCATCGCACTAATTAGTCGACAAGATTCAGGTTAGTCATGAAGGGCATAGACTGTATCGTTCAGGCATGTACCTTGACGTGCCGTTGCTTGCTTGTACCGTTCAACGTCAGTAGATGTTCAGGGGTAAAGCCGGGGCCCAGGGGTACACGGAACCAATCCACACTCTTAAACTCACCACTGTACACAACCTTGACGGGACTTTTTGTGGCTGCGGCGGAGCATCTGATAGGATATGAAGGGGATGAGGTGAAGGGCTTTTGGTGGTCGGGTGATTAAGACGGCGGAGCTAACTCCTCTTCAATGCGTCGGATTGCAGAGCCGAGATCCACAAGGCTAAATGTTTACATGAGAAGTAGTGCTTTGTAGGGATAGAGGACGCGTGGATAGAGACATCAGGGGAAAGAAGTTGGCTTGTTTGCAGAAAGACGCATCATCACATCGAAATGGAACATGGTCGCTCATCTGTGAGAGGAGCCATATCCCTGTCCAAGCCACTACCAGGCTAAACCTAACAAAGTAAAGATCAAGGAGATCCCTTGCAAGTCTGCTTAGCTAACACGCGTGTTCAACGTTTCCACTGCACGTTCAAGGCTGAGCTGCTGGACATTTCAACACGCAACACGCGTGTCAGCAGCCGAGATGGGGAGGGAGACTATTGGTCGTTGATATGGAGAAGAGAGGCGTAGGGTGAGGTCGTGGAGGTTATAAGACATGTTTGTAGCCTCTGTTGTTGCTCTTCATTGTTCTTCAACCTCTGAAGCTTCTCACACCTGTGATACGCCACTGTGAGACCTGGTTCAAGGCAACTCATCGAATCCTTACCCGTTGCCAATGCTATTAAACTACTCCCCCTGAAAATGCCGACTCTGCAAAAGTACAAGGGCCTTGTCTATCTGTGGCAATACGTGCCCAGTCTCCCTGGCTCCATCGTGTTCACCATACTTTTCAGCATCATCACCGCGGCGCATGGATGGAAGATGTTTAGAACGAGGCTTTGGTTCTGTATGCCATTTTTTATTGGCGGCATATGTGAGCTTCTCTGCGAACCCAACAGTCCCTTGATCACCAGTGCTGATAACTGTGGTTTCTAGGCGAAGTGATTGGATACATCTTCCGAGCAGTTGCATGGGACTCTACTGGATCCTTAATCTTTTACATCATACAGGCCATATTCCTACTCATACCCCCCGTCTTCTTCGCCGCAACGCTGTACATGGTCTACTCTCGGCTCGTCAGAGCCCTCCGAGGCGAAGAGTTCTCGCTCATTTCTCCCCGCTGGACGACTATAATATTCGTCCTGGGCGACTTGATCACCCTCAACATCCAGTCCAGCGGCGCTGGCTTGCTGGCCGACGACGAGAGCGCCGACTTGGGCAACAGGATTGTCGTTTCTGGGCTGATACTGCAGGCTCTGCTGTTCGTCGGCTTCATGATCTGCTGTCTGGTCTTTCACATGCGGTACAAGGCTCACATGTCCGAGACCTATGCTGTTGGCGATGTCCCGTGGAGGTCGTGCCTGAATATGCTGTATTGGACGTCGGCAATGGTCCTGGTGCGGAACGTCTTTCGGGTGGTTGAGTACATCATGGACAAGGAGGGATATCTTCAGCAGGAGGAGTGGCCGACGTTTGTATTCGACTCTGTGCTGATGCTTCTGGTCATGATTTCCTTTTACATCTGGTATCCGGACAAGCTTCAGCCAAAGTCGAGGGAGTCTATGGTGGAGCTCATGTCGAATGAGGGAGGTAATTCCACTGACCACAGGGCCTAGACTGGGCAGGACATGCTTCTGGCTGTTGGATCAAAGAGACTATGGCTTTCAGGCTATGGATATTCACAGGTATAACGATTAAGAACCAAGCAAGGACAGAGGGGTTGAAGGTCATATTAGTGACCAAGGTGGACTCGTATTCATCGATCTGTTTTCTTCTTCTTTTTCTTTTGTTAACATTAGAATATTCCTTCCCATAGAAATAGAGTATTAGGCATTAATTGTAGCGAAGAAGACGGCTTTAACACGATATTATGATTGGAGCTTTTTGGTAAGATGAGCGTGGAATTCTCCCCTTGATATCTTAAAGAAATTGGAGACCAAGAAGCAAGTACTAGATGAGTCAAGTCACTACCAGTAGACATGTATTTTCTATGAGTGAAGAATCGTACTTTTATTCACAACGAACACAACCTAAAATAACTTTTCACGCCAACTTGGGCTTCGCCGGTGATTCAACCAGGTCCCTTCGAACACACATAGCCGCCCGAGTCCCTTCTTCGATTGCTCCGTCGATGAAGCTTCGCCAGCCGAGTGCCCAGTCTGAGCTGGCAAAGTACATGTTGTTTTGCTGTGCTCTCATGTCGGAGAGATGATTAGAAAGAAGACCGGGGCCGGAAAAGAACCTGATAGATGGTAAGTCAAGGTCGACATCCTCCATGAGATGACAATGCTTACCAGGCGCCTTTTGCAAACTCGTCTCTGGACCAGTTGTGGAAGACCTGGGCACGTTAGATGAGCTCGATTTGCCAACGTAGTTGACTCACTATTCGTTCAATATCCATAGGAACCAGCCCCTGCAGAGCCTTTTTGGTCTCGTCAATGTTGTCTTCTGGGTGAAAGTGCTGGTGCGTTCCACCAAAAGCAACGATATGGGTGTTACCCGCTGGCGTGACTCCATCGCCAAGGGCGTAGTAGAGATTGTTGTGAGGGTAGCTGATGCCAGTGTAGGAACGCAGATCTTTATCGCGCACCTCGGCATGCACCTTGATACACTGATTGACGTGTCCAATGTCCGCAGCCGTCTTCTTGCCCCTGAGCAAAGGGGGATCAAAGGTGACGGCATTTAGAACATTGAGAGGCATGGCGCTGATCAGCTTCTTAGCTCGGTATGACTGACCTCCTCGAGTTGTCACCATCACACCATCCTTTGTGCTCTTGACGCCAGCGACGGGAGAGTTGAAAGCATAAGTCAAGTTTCCCGTGGCTAGTGCTTCACGGAAGAAGCGAATTGCAAAACTTGACTGGCCACCGCGGAACTTGTACTTTACCAGATACCGAATGCAGCCGTCGTACGAGTACTCGCAGAGCGCCCACCAGTGCAGAAACTCAAAGAGGCTGGTTGTCTCGAGTGTGCCGCCGCTGCAGAGCAGCACGAAGGCCTCGACGCAAATGCGCTCGTTTGGGGATAGGGAGTCTTTGATCTCGTGAAGACGGTCTGCGACGGAGATTTTGTCGTATTGGAGGGCTTCGGGGGTGAAGGCTGCTGAGTGGGGGAAGGGGATGACTTGTCTGCCGAGGTCGCCGTCGACGTTGACGAGCTTGCGAAGGGCAGAGTCCATGATGGCGTCCTAGAATGGTGAGAAGCCATTCGCGGCAGACTAAGGAATGGACAGCACTAACCTCTTCTTCGTGGCTAAACTGCTGAGTGCCATCAGGACCAGCCAGGAAGTATTGGTTGGCGCCTCTTGAAAAGTCATACGACACTTCGAGCTCATCCTGCATCTGGTACCGAAGTATCTCTCTCCAGACGTTGGGTTGGCCCCAATAGACCCATGTGCCGCCCATCTCGAATGGGTATCCTCCCATGTTTGATGACCATGAGCGGCCGCCGATGCGATCGCGTCCTTCGAGGAGGAGGACCTTGAGACCTGTGGAAACATAGTGTTAGCGTGTGGCCATGGACACGGAAGAATGGGAGTCTTGCCAGATACAGAAGTGTCTCTTGAGGCTGTTAGCCCGCAGTATCCTGCGCCAACGACAATCACGTCAAACACATCTGGTGATGCATTGTTGAGGTTTGTCGGGGGTTGGATGGCTCCGATGCAGGGCACACCAGGCTTGAGGCCCTGCTCTTGTGTCCAAGAGTAGCCGTCTTTGGAAGACATTTTTGAAAGAGTGTATGGTCTTGGGTATACGAGGTGATGGAGTTCTGGAAAGCTGAAAGATTTCACGGCGGAAAGGGAGCCATTATGTAGCCCCTGCAACCACCACGGTCCGCCCAGGAAACAAACCTCCACCGTAACAATTCGTAATCTGCTGATATGAAATTGCCATTCCAGGAAATTCCTCGAGTGGCCCCGTATCTCGCAAGTTTGATATCCATCAAGATCACGACCCCTGCTGCGCCTGCGGACCTCTCGCAAAATTACCCTTTCAGGCTCATCCTTTATCCTCCAAAAGGGACACTACTGCACCCCGCGTTTTGATACCATCTACCGGGGAAGCGGGGATTCTCGCAGAATTACCGGATGAGGAAATATCTTGGGTCCCCCTCCCCCGTTATCGAGAGCGCCACCTTGTAAGCTAGACGTTCGCGGGCGTTGGTGGCGATGTGCGTCTGTATCTTGATAGAAGCAATCGCAACCTCCTCTTTTCTTTCCCAAGTTGTCTTGGGACCTGCTTTGGCCGAGACGGTCCGAGATGCCCGAGGATCATTGAGGGGTGGTCTAAGACACACATTGCTTGTGTGACGGCCGGAGAAAGATAAAGGGACGGCTTGTGCCCATGTCAAAAGCTGCCTTTGTCACAACTCACGAGTCTTCATCGGAAAATGTCTGAATCAACTCTATCGAATCCCCATGAGGGCCATCTGCAGCCTCGACTGTCGAGGTTGACCATGGTGGCCATGGCCTTTGCCATCCTCAAGTAAGTACTGTCTCTCGGAGGACACTGGGACAGCTGATGACTGACCATATGTATAGCACCTGGATTGCCCTCGCTGGATCCATCGGTCTCGTCCTCCCGTCTGGCGGCGCCGTATCCCTCGTCTACGGCTTCATCTTTTGCGTCATCTGCAACTTTGCCCTCACCGCGAGTCTGGGAGAAATGGCAGCCATCTGGCCAACGGCCGGTGGACAATATCACTTTGTCTTTGCCCTTTGCACAGAGAGATGGAAGCGAGTCATGGTATGGAACGTATAATCCCCCACTTGACCAAGTTTCTAACGTTTCTTGTAGAGCTTTTGGGTCGGCTGGATCAACATTGGTGGCTGGCTTGTTGTGGTCACCGTCCAGGGCTTCTTTGCTGGTACTTGAACTCTCATCGCTGTGTTTTGTGTTTGCTAACTTGGGATCTAGCTCAGTTCATCTGCGCCGCTGCTGTCGTGGCCTCCAACGACAAGTTTGTCGTGACGCAATGGAGCACCTATCTCATCTTCCTAGCGATCCTCACCTTTGCAACCATCGCCAACATCTTTGGCAACAGAATCCTCGGCCGATGGAATGACGCAGCCTGTAAGTATCGCATCCAAATAGGTCAACTTTCATCTGACTTGAAGTAGTGTTTTGGTCCATACTGGGCGTCATCATCATCGGCATCGTCCTGCTCGCCATGTCCAAGAAGAGCGATGCGTCATTTGTGTTTACAAACTTTGATAATCAGACTGGATGGTCCGACGGTATGGCGTGGGTTCTTGGCCTGCTTCAGTCGGCATTGTCGCTCATCGGCTTCGATGTTGTACTGCATATGGCCGAGGAGATGCCAAACCCTGCCAAAGATGCACCCCGAGCGATGGTGTACGCTATTGCTGTCGGAGGAGTCACGCAAGTCTTCCAAGTCCCTCTTCGGCATGCCTCTTTGCTGACTAGTTAAACAGCGGCGGTGCCTTTATCCTCATCATGCTCTTCTGTCTCCCTGATCTTACCGCAATCACCGCCTCAGCAACTGGCATGCCTATCGTCGAGATCATTCTCCTAGCGACAAAGAACCGAGCAGCCACGACAATTCTGACTCTGATGCTGGGTATTTGCTTCATCAACGGTACAAACGCAAGCACGACGAGCGCGAGTCGACTGCTCTTTGCCATGGCCCGTGACAAGGGCATCATCTTTCCCAACTACTTTTCTCTCATCCAGCCTGGTCTGAATGTCCCGGTTCGAGCAATCATTCTCTGCTACCTTTTTAATGTTGCCTTTGGTCTTCTCTACCTGGGACCTAGTGTGGCCTTTGGGGCGTATATCTCTTCATGCACGATCTTGCTCAACGTTTCTTATGCATTTCCCGTCATCACTCTGCTCATTCGGGGCCGAGGAGTTTTGAAAGCCCACCAGACTGCAGATACTCCTTTCAAACTGGGGAGATGGGGACATGTGATTAACTGGGTTGCTTCTCTTTTTGTCGTCGTCACCTCTGTTGTAAGTCCAGCTGCACTCTGTTCACGTCGGTTGTCTAACCTGGACCAGTTCTTTTGCTTCCCAACTGCTATTCCGGTTTCGGGAAACACAATGAGTAAGTGGTACCGCATCAGGTTTTTATGTGCTTTATTGACCGGTTCTAGACTACGTGTGCGTGGTTATTGGCATTCTGGTGGTGCTCATTGCACTCTACTGGCTGTTCTACGGGCACCGCTTCGAGGGACCGGTAAGTTCACCATGCCCATTCACGTTTGAGATGTTGAAGTCTCTGACTATTTAAAACATAGAAATTCGACGTCATCCTGGGAGAACAAGCAGAGAGCATCGTTACTGGCTCTCGCCGACCGACGGATGACAAGGAGAAGGGAGTTGTTGAGCAGAGCGCCTGAGAAGAGGAGGCCAGCGGGTCGGCAGGTGCTGAAAGTGACCCATACATAATCGTTATTCACTTGTAATTTCAAGATATTCGGTGACTTTGTAACTGCTGTTCAACTCGCAGTCTTCCCTTGCCTGGATCAGTGGACCATGGGTGCTTGCAAGGATTGATCGACGTAACAGGAATGACGCAGCCCTTTACGGTATAGCTTGGTGATGCATTTCATGATCAAAACACTTCGTTGTCCCCGCCGAACTCAGGACCGACAAGTCGCTCTCCTCTGTAATATTCCCCTTCAAGTAGTATTCTGTTAGAGTAAACAAGCCCCAGTGCTCGACGAACTTGCCTGGCCTTTGCCCACCAGGTGCAACTGCGAGAGCACGTCGGTCAATTGCAGCGGCGCAAATGAGAGCACGGCGGTACTAACCTTATATAGCGCTTTGCGGAGACTGCTACTAACCCGAGGTGGTGTAGTGGTAGCATCCTGATTCTCACGCAGTTTAAAAACAATAAAATTGTGCCCTAAAACGGGGGGCAGGGACCCAGGTTCAAATCCTGGTCTTGGGAATTATTTTTTGCCTTCGCTCAACTAACTTTCTTTATTCATCGTTTGCCCAGTCTGTTCTTTTTGCCACTGTCACAGTCTGTTTGTCTTGTAGGAGAGCAGATACTCAGGACGTCCGTGTATGCACACAAACTACGCTAACCATATGAGGCAGTTTGTGGATATATATGCTAACCCGAGCTGGTGTAGTGGTAGCATCCTGATTCTCACGCAGTTTAAAAACAAAAAGACTGTGCCCCAAAACGGGGGCCAGGGGGCCTGGTTCGAATCCAGGGCTCGGGATTCTTCTTTTTCTTCTCCTTTACTTGTTTTTTTCTCTACCTATCTATATTAATTACTTAGTCCTTTTATATCTATCCTTCAATCCTCGCTCACCAAGCGGGTGCAGTCCACACCATCCGCGAGATCTCTAAACACGGGCCTGGTGGGAATGTGACGACTTGGATGGGAAAGGTGTAGGTTTTGGCGCAGGGAGAGATCTGAATCGAAACAGAGGGCTGGTCGTGGCAAGAAGAGGTATTCATTCATACGGCTGTTCTTAAGGCGATGGATAAGATACTGGAGGAAGAGGAGTCGAATGCAGTCTATGTAAAATAGGAATTTAGGCTGCCCTCTAGCAATAATACAAGGAAACCCACTTTCTATCAGTGCATATGCTTGAAAGGCTTTTACTTTGTGTGGATTGCCCAGCTCTCGCTCCAAGGATATCAACCCAGGTTCTCGCCCAGGTTCTCAGGCTTGCTCTATAAACTCGCCAGTCTCCAAAATCCTATCTCCAGGCTTGAGCTTGCGCTGAGGAGGGCGCTGCCAGTTTAGAACAGTCTTGCCTTGTTTTAGCATCTCTCTCCTCGACATACTCCACCGCACTTGGAGCTCGGTAACAGGGCCGCTCCCGTAGTAAATTACGACTTCGGATGGTGGTGGCTGAGGAGTATCTGGCCAGTCGATAAAATGAGGCGCGTCTTTGTAGGTAGTTATCTGTTTGCCTTGACGCCTCCTTTCAGACCACTCTTTGAGAAGCTCGCGAAATTCGGAGACTGGGCGGTCA
This sequence comes from Fusarium illudens, assembly GCA_013623515.1. Taxonomy (NCBI): domain Eukaryota; kingdom Fungi; phylum Ascomycota; class Sordariomycetes; order Hypocreales; family Nectriaceae; genus Fusarium; species Fusarium illudens. Next base: position 10,718 of record JABFEX010000803.1, on the reverse strand, counting down.
AGTCGAACATCCGGATGCGTAGCCCACTCTTCTTGTTCAATGTCCAAGACATTTTGCTCTTCATGCCGCACGGCGCGTAGTGTTTGGTCACGAGTGATGATCTCGTACATGGTGAACAGGACCCCTTTGATATCATTCCGAGTCTCGCTATAGCCGTGCTCTCCAATGCGAACTGAGAAGTTAAAGTCAAAGATCATCAAGGAATCTGTTGCCTCGTCTATGAGGAGGTTTCGGGGAGCGACGTCTTGGTGGGCGATACCGAGATTCAAGTTGAGCTCATCGATGATGGCAATCAGCTGAGTGAGCCACTTGAATTTGAAAACCCGAGATTTATTCTCCTCGAGCGTTCCTCCGGGGATGTATTCAGTTGTAAACCCCACACATCGGCCCTCGAGCTCGTCCACGATGATCTTATCGAAGGGCACGATTTGTGGATGTTTGGGTAATCGCATCCAGAGATTCATCTCGTGCCACACGAAGGATAAGCGTTGAGGGAGAAAGTAATACTTGAATACCAGCTATGTCCTAGTAAGGTCCTGAACCGTAACAGCACCTGGGGGGTGCTTACCTTTTTGTCCATGTCAGGGCATCTGACAAGATCCACCAGTGGGCCCAGTCGATCAAGCTCCTCCAGTTCCGACCTTGAGATAGCTTGAATTCCGTCCGGATGCTCGGTAGCTCTAAGAGGAGGATGGTATGGACAAACAGTGTTATCGTCTTCTTGATCGGTGGACGTTGAGATCAGGTCACCTTGCGGGGAAACCCGAATCTCAAAGACATCCGGAGGGAGATCATCAATGTGCTTTTGGAGGTGTTCGATTGCCAGGTCTTCTGACTCGAGCTCCTCTTCCATATTAACAGACACGATGCGGCGTTGGTCCCAATCCATGATGTGCCAGATGCTTGGGCCCCCAGGGTAGATATTACCGCTAGGAGCGAAAAACCTCTCTTCCGGCTTGAGCATCGTGCTTTGTGGTGGTGTTCTGGTTGGGACGGCCAGCCTGAGTGAAAAGAAAATAGCAAGGCAAGTTAGTAGACAATTGATGTAGAAATTGAACTCTGAAGAAAACGGTGGTGAACGAGACTCTGATAATGTTTGATGGGGAGGGCGGCGTCGATGCCGAGGTTTCTAAAGGATGAAGGGAGTGTGAGGAAATCTCCATTTGCCTTTTAGGCGGGAAACGCGTTAGCTGGCCTGCTAGAAGCTAGCTAGATACGGGCGCGTATTGAAACAACATCCACTAGCTGCACAGATTATATGTAACTAATGAGTTTGGGGGCGGAAAATGGAGGAATTTGTGGGGTATGAGCCCCGTTGAGTTTGCATCGGCGATACTATAGATTGTTGCTGTTGCCGCGCGGCAGGGGCCGTTCGCGTGATAGCCCGTCTAAACCATCCCGTGTTTTGTTTTCCCCCATGAACGTCGCTCTCACTTCTCAGATTAAACGGTGAGGCCGTTCCGAGACCCTGCTTGTCTCTACTTCGGCATTCTCCGTGATTCAGGCGGAAGAGGCCCCACCAAGCCGCAGTGTACCTACCTTAGAGTTATGCTAAAGCAGGACACTATCACGAGGCCAGCACAGCCCGCGAGCTGAGCGCTTCCCAAGCGCCCGTGATGTTTTCGTTTCGGTATTAGGCCCCCAGCTCGCCTTGCCGCCGGCCTCCACGAATCAGCGACTATTGAGGCCGTGCTTCGGATTTGATAGCCTGGCCTGCGGGCCTTGGAACCCTTGTAGTCGGCCTTCTGTTAGACCAAACCGTTTGATATCGCTGGCTAAAGTCTCTTGAATCTGAGAATGGGGATGGATCACTAAAAATAGAGGCCCTTTGGTGTCCCCTTTGCCCAGTTTGCGACAGGCTTGACTTCCATACAAAGTCCGTGGTTGATTCCTGTCCCTTGTCCAATTCTAAAGTTCATCAATAACCCTCTACTCTCAAGAACTAAAGAACGATTTCTGTCTTCCACATCACAAGCAAGGTATCTCAATCTAGGTAGTGACCAATTACACACACACCAGCCCAGCCTCTCAAACAGAACCGGCCAATCCTCCCTCAACGCTTCAGATACGAACTATACTTCACGGGGCAGGTTGTTATGTCCGGCCTAGTACTGTCAAACTCCAAACACTAACGGCTGCCAGAGCCTGTGCACCACAATGGCCCAGAATACCATCCAACCAAGGAGCATCGGCGATACCGCCTACGCAAACCAGGTCCAGAATCCCCGAGGCCCCGCGGGGTGTTACTGCGGATGGTATTTATTCTATAGTGCCATTTGCGGTCATCTCTTCTCGAGACATCCGTTGCATTGTGGCAGTAAATTCACACCATCGGGAAGAAGTGGGTTTTGCAGCATCCCCGCGCCGCAAAACCACATGAGCGTTCAAGTTCAGGATCCTTGCCCGCAGTGCCGCTAGATGGTAGTGGTTGTGGACCAGCAGGCCGTGGACAAAAGTGCGGCGATGAACGAGGGGGCAGGAAATGTATCGTAGATTGTCGAGTTAAATTTATTTGCATATTCTACCTTTAGACCGTCTAAATGAGATGGAATACTGAGATGGAGCTGTTCTGCAACCCTTGTAGAGAGAGTACATTTCGTGAGTGACAGTGGCCTTTCTGCCACCTTCTTACTTATTAAGCCATGCCCTGCCGATGTAGACCAAGATACCAGAACTCCTGACATCAGGGAGACGATGCACTAAGCAAGCAAGCTACCTTGCCTATTTTCACTTTATTGCCCCTAATAGCTTGCTGGGTAAATGATTATGCCTCCTACCTACCTATGCTGAGTATGCTTTAAACCATAGCTTTTCGGGGCCCCAAAATCGTGATGCTACTGGCGTTGGTCGGTTCGTTTCCCACATCTCAGACTAGACGAAATAATGAATCCCTGTCTATCAACAAGCCTCGGTTCGAGGCCCGGTTAGCTCAATCGGTAGAGCGTGAGACTCTTAACTGAGTACACAATCTCAAGGTTGCGGGTTCGACCCCCGCATCGGGCTGTTCCTATATAAAATTCCGCATTCGGGATTGAGCGAATCTTTTTTTTTGATGTTTTTAGTGATTCTTGTTGCATGTCTTGATTACCACGGTGTAAATATTTATGGTCCGCTGAGCATGTATACCGTACAATAGTCGGCCGACTTGCTAGAATGTCCGATGTAAAATGGGCCGCAGGGCGCGACTGACTAGCCCGACAGCCGCGATGGAGTTGATGAGATTTTTTTTATCCAAGCTCCGGCTTTCGGAACTCGGATCTGACACACAAAAAGTTTCCCTCCCTCATCCAAAGCCGAGAGACGTCAGCCCTGAACGATGCGCTCCAGTCTATCATGCGACCTTTGCCGGTGAGTCTCGTGTCATGGGTCTACGGGAGAGAACTAACCAGACTGTGGCGTGAAGAAAGGCCAAGATCAAGTGTGTCAACTCGGGGACTGCGCCTTGTCAGAAGTGTTTGAAGCTGGGGAACTCGGGCTGCGAGCTTAGCAGGCCGCAGGCTAGGTCGGCAAAGAATATTGCTGCGAGGGCTCAGAGGGCGACTCCGGAGCTGACTCCGAGGGATGATCATGTCTCGACGGTTGTGAGCACTCCGGATGTGAGTCGACAAGACGCCATCAGACCGCCTAGGGTGAGCCCTTCTTTGTCAAGAAGGACGGTATCGAGCTGGGGACAAGAAACTGTCGATGAGCATCTCGCGAGATTGCCGATTGGCGTTGTTCTCAAGGCTCTCAACATTTTCACGGCCAAATTTCCCGAGCTGAGGATACTCCAACCCTCGGCGTTTGTCAAGGAGTATCAGTCTGGTCGATCAAGAGAAAGCAAGGTTCTGCTGGCGACCATTCTTGCCATAACGAGAAAGCAGTCGTCGATATGCAGTGGCGAATGGCTTCATCGGCTGCGTAGTAGCGACTGCTACGCATCGTACGCCTGGAGCGTCCTGTCGAATCTCATTCTTCAGCCGCCAAACGTTCAGGTTGTTCAGGCTCTTCTGATCTTGACACTATACGAATGGGGTGTACGCGAGTTCCATAAAGCATGGATGCACTGCGGTATGTCTACCTAATGAACACATGTATCACAGCAGAACTGATATCACACAGGCATGGCCATCCGCATCATGCAGTCCCTCCACAGCTCTCGCACCTCTCCACACGCCCTCGACATCTCACAAAGCAACGACATGGACGAGCTCGCGGTGGTAGTCGAGTCTCGGACGTACTGGGCCTGCTTCATCATGGACTGCACCATCAATTCTGGCACCTACAACCCGCGCGTGCTCCCCATGTCCGAGATGCAGAAGCTCAAGGTTCCTCGGCCGCCGAACTTTGTTGACTTTGCGTTTGGATCCGACGGAGCCTCGCTGAGCCAAAACCTGACGACTCTGCATGCTGATACGTCTGGCAATCTGGATCTTGCGCAGAGCTTTGAGACGATTGTTCTTGGGTTTGACATTTACGCCCAGGCTATGGCGTTTGTCTTCAATAATGGTCGGTGTGCACCCAGAATGTGTGCCCCGGAGAACTGCCCCTGGGTACCAGGTTCGCTCTGGTCAAATTGCCGAAGTCGACTCGAGGAGTGGAGGAGGAGCCAGCATCACAGGTTGCATTACCCAAGACACAGCGTTGCGGTCCACATGACTCTTGGACATGGAGAGTCGTTTATATACCTCAACATGCTGTACTATCTGAGGTGAGTAGCAGACCGCGACTCGATACTGCTTTGGCTTACAACGTTCACTAGTGTCATCATGCTTCACCGCGAATACTTTCCCTTCCTGCCAACCGCCGAGTCCACGCCCCGAGGCCCCGTCGACCCTCCTCTCCTCGAAGCAGAAGCACCGCCAGGATGGTGGGAAGACAGCGCCAAAGAGTTGTATGGAGCAGCTGAACAAATAGCTTGTCTGCTGCAAGAGGCGTCAGAGTGCGGCATACCTCTCATGACGCCTTTTTCTGGCTTCTGCGCCTTTACTGCGTGCTTTCTCAACTTGTACATCTTTCGGTTTCCGAAGATGAACCTCGGTAGAAGTCCAAGGGCAGAGCAGTTGATGAACTGGGGCTTGGAATACTTGGAGGAGTTTCAGAATGCGTGGGAACTGGCTGGCGGTTGGGTATGTACACCTTTGAGTCTCGAGGTTGGACACTCTAAGCTGACAATCACAGATCAAAACAATTCAAAACTCGTCGCTGTTGTACAAGAGCGCTACTGAGGACAGCGGACGGTTCCGGGGAAGATCGAGAGCCGACTTTGAGACTCTGCACCAGTCCATTCACGAGTACAGGATCGTGGATCGATCTGACCTGCATCTACAGCAGATCCATCGCGCTGATAGAAACTCGTCGAGGTATAACGAAAGTGATGATAGAGCAGGGAGGGAACAAGCTCAACTTCCCATGGGGTTGAATTCGGCAGCGAACCCGGCTTTTCTGGATCCTTTTCCGAACTGGTGGTCCATGTTGCAGGAGGTGGAGTTTGCAGAGATTAGCAACATGATGACGTGAGATGAATGAAATAGTTGCATTGTTCTCGCTAATTATCTTGGTCTAAGCTTTGGATCTCAGTGTCTTCTACAAGTGACTCCTCTCCGCCTCCAGCACCGCCTCTTTCAACACCCTACAAATGTGGTTCAGGTCTCCCTCTGAAACTGTGAATGGTGGCGCAATCAGAATGTGATCTCCCCTGACACTATCAACGGTTCCGGCACCAGGGTAGAGTGCAACGCCTTTCTCGAAAGCCTGCTGTTGAACAAGAGGACCAAACTTGACATCCGGGCTCAACGACTCCTTGGAGGATTGGCTCTTGACAAACTCGACTCCCCAGAACAGACCTCGTCCTCGAATGTCTCCCACTGACCTGCAGCCACTCAACTCAGCACGTAGACATCTCCCAAGAACAGCTCCCATCTTGGCGCATCGCGAGACTAGGTCCTCTCGCTTGACGATCTTCTGCACCGCCAGCGCAGCAGCACATGAGATGGGATGTGCTTGGTATGTGTGTCCGTGGTTAAAAGCAGCTGAGCCCTGTCTGAGGGCGTCCACCACCTTTTTGTGAATAAGAACACCAGCGATGGCGGCGTAACCACCTCCAAGACCTTTGGCAATTGTCATGATATCTGGCACAACTCCCTCTTGCTCAAAGGCAAAGAATGTTCCCGTGCGTCCGACTCCGCACATGATTTCATCAAGAATCAGGATGATGCCGTACTTGTCGCATAGGGCCCTGACACCCTTGAAGTAGCCAGCAGGAGCCGCGACGCAGCCTGCTGTTGCGCCGATCATGGTCTCTGCGATGAACGCGGCAACGTTCTCGGGGCCAACTCGCAAGAACTCTTCCTCGAGCTCTGAGAGCAGCCTTGCTGTGAAGTCTGCTTCGCTCTCAGTGTCGTGCTTGTATTGGTACACATACGCTGGAGAGACGTGCGAGACGTTGGGGTACAAGAACCCCTGGTAGGGAGCCTTGCGAGCGCGGACTGTCGAGATTGACATGGTGGCCATAGTGTTTCCGTGGTAGCACTGCCGCCTTGACACGATGTGGACTCTCTTCGAATCGCCATTTTCAAAGTGGTATTGCCGAGCAAGCTTCAGAGCTGACTCGACAGCTTCACTGCCACTACCAACAAAGAAAGCCTTCTCAAGACCGTGAGGGTTGCCCTCAAGAAGAAGATTGGCAAGTTCTTCAGCGGGAGCAGTGGTGTATGCTTGCGTGTGGACGTAGCTGACTTTGCGGGCTTGGTCGGTGATGGCTTGGATGACTTCCTCGTTGCCGTGGCCGATGAGGGCAACTGCTGCGCCTCCGCAGGCATCGATGACAGTTTGGCCACTGGCTAGCTTGAGATGTATGCCGAATGCTGATTCAACCATGTAGGGGTGTTGGATGAGTGATCGGTGCATCAAGCATCCTTCTTTGTTTATTGGTTTGACGGGGGTTTGGGTGAAAGGCGCCTCGGAGACGAGGTCATCGTTTCTTGAGGGAGCCATGACAGGTGAACTCGACAAGGAAGAGGCTGGACTTGAAAGAATGGTATATAAAGAATTGATTGATTGCTCTGATCTAAACAGTGAGAGATTGCCTTGTTAGACTTGTGTGTCTTTATAAGTTGTCCAAAGCCGAAACCCGATGACCCGTCGGGAATGGTTCCCCCGACGAGCCGGTTCATCTCGACATGTGGCTGCTAGAAGACGAACTAGTTATCAAATCCTTCCTATCTGCTCCACTGATTGCTCCGGATATCACGATCTAGAAGCGTCGGCTTTGATATGATTGTCAAAGCCGACGCCGACGGCCCGAGACAAGCAGAGTCTGACTGGACTGCTATTTGTACCTTCGCTCTTCTCTTGTTCCTCCATGTTTTAACTCGAACAAGTAACCAAAGATTCTCTCTTCTATTTGAACTCTAACCCATATCTTTCTGGGTGTCTTGGTATCCTCTAAGGATCTCCAAGGATGACTCTTCGGGAAGAATCCAAAGTCGCCGGTTGGCCTGGCTCATCGACCTCCTCTGACACAGAGAAAGGCAACGATACCGACCGAAAATCACAAACCGACTGCTCAACCCCTCCCATGCCCCAAATCATAGAGATCGAGTTTGATAACCCCAGAGGATGGATCCCCGTCGCAGCAGCAGCCTGCTCGCTCTTTGTCTACCTCGGCGTGATTTACTCCTGGGGCATCATGCAAGTGAGACTTGTCGAGACAACCTCGTCTAGTCTGACGACTTTGACGTTTGTCGGATCTTTGGGTACATCTTTCATGATATCCCTTAGTGTCCTATCGGGTATGGCTGTTCGCAAGCTAGGGTACCAGAAGACGGCCTTATCTGGGGCTGTTTTGATGGGACTTGGAGAGTTTCTGGCGAGTTGGACTACGAAACATGTCGCAGCTCTGTTTGTATTTCACGGCGTTATATTTGGTATCGGAGGCGGACTATGCATCTTTGTTAGTACACCCAAAACCTCTCTCATACACAGCTGACCCCTGTCCAGTCGTGCTCTACTGCACCTCTCCGATGGTTCAAGAAATACCGAGGCTTGGCAATGGGCATCGTCTTTGGCGGAGGAAGTCTCGGCGCTGCCGTAATGAGCATCGCGACAAACCTCCTCGTTAGAAACCTCGACGTCGCGTGGACGTTTCGCATCCTCGGCTTCATGCTATGGGGAGTCTGCATCCCTGCGTCCTACTTTATCCAACAACCCAAGGGCTCACCAAGCGGCAATTTGAAACTCCAATGGTCAGTGTTTTGCTTCAACCAGGTGAATCATTCTGATCTAACGCCCGTCTCAGGTATCGCTTCAGGGAGCCGAGGTTCCTGCTCATCGTTGTGGGGACGGCTGTCTCGTGCTTCCCGCTGTTTATTCCTCCGTACTTTATTCCCATCTTTTCGAGATCTATGGGGTACTCTAACCAGATAGCCATCGTCATCCTGGCAGCCTGGAATCTCGCTTCCACGGTGGGCCGTGTGCTGGGCGGATACACTGCCGATGTGGTGCTGGGCCCTCTGAACAGCTTGGTGCTCTGCCTGCTGTTTATTGGTCTGAGCTCGCTTGTTGTCTGGCCATTGGCATCCACAGTCGGCATCTTCTCCGTCTTTTTGATCTTTAATGGTGTTGGATGCGGTGCTTTCTTTAGTCTTGTGCCTCCCATGGTTGGGGCCACGATGGGAGCTGAGAACACCCTGGGCATTCTCCCCATCCTCTGGACGACGTGGTTCTGCGGCTTCTTCTTTGTAAGTTTGGTCATTGATAAAGTTATGAAACATGTGCTAAAACAGTCCTCTAGGGCACCCCGATTGCATCAGGAATCTATTCCCTGGCCGGAGACAGCCATGGCCAAGGGGTCAAAGAGTTTCGTGCTGCCGCGTACTACGCAGGAGCCATGTCCATGGTCGGACTATGTTTTATCCTGTACATTCGCTTCAGCCAGATGAAGCGAGTCCTTGTTCGTATCTAGAAGATTCCATCTATTCATGTGGATAATATTACATTATTGGTGCCCGTTGCACTGCGTGAGCATCTCCTCTACCCTGAGTCGTAGCTTTTTGACCTAGTGTCGTGTCTATGAACCTTTTACCCTTTCCCTAGCAGATGCTTTAAGCTTTCCCCTCTATTTATACACTGAATACTCGGCATGGGGTCCCAGGTTAGCCTGGGTACGGCTGGGGTGACCTAGCTGAAGCTTTGAAGCCCCAGTCGTTGGCCGTCGGGTCCCTGGGTCCATCTCGAGCATCCACAGCAGATGCCGCCTCTGACTGGATGCTGATTTCTTGCGCAATGACGATTCCGCCATTGCTATCCTTGTTGGTGGACTTGCCATCGCTGTCTTCAGGCAATATGTGCTCGTCGCTGCCCCAAGCCGTAGGTTGAGGAACAGACAGCGGATGTGTATGCGTTCGCGTCCTTCGGGTGCCGAAGCGACTTCCGCCCATCTCGCTGCTTCGGAGCTGATGGCTCTCGCCGTTGGATTTTGTCTGTCGACTGAAGAGGACGCTCAGTCCGATTAGGTTGGCGCCCTTTCGGATCAGGGGTTGGACAATCGGCAGGTTGGTCACGATGATGGCGACAAAGGTTTCTCGGCACGCCCAAGCGCTGCCAGACACAGCACCTTCAGGACCCGACTGGATGGAACGAACGGTTGGTAAGAACAGGTCCAGAGGTGGGGATGGGGGTGGCTTGGGCTTACTGAGAGAATGGTCACTGCTCGGATTGTGCCAGCCATCATGATGAAGAGAGCACCGCTGAATAAAAACATAAGCGTGAGTCTGCGCCGTAAGCTGATATTCACACCCCAGAGAAGCTACTCGAGTCAGCAAGGAACAGGGCAGGGTACAGTCAGACGCAACAACTAACAGGCAGTGGGATCGAGAGGAGGTAGATGTCGGTCAAGATGTTGGGGATGACCACGCTCAAGACATAGGCGGGCGAGTTGGTCGGCCTGCACAGAGTCCCCGGGTCTGGAGTAACCTGCCAGAAGTGATGGAAAGGCTGACATGAGAGGAGCAGCGTGAGAAAGACAGCCAAGTATGTGACTCCCAGAATAACGTATGCGAGCCTCACGCGGGTCTTGAGGTGAGCCAGACCAGATCTACCCAAGTTAACCAACTGTCCTTGCGCAACTTCTTGGTGGCGGATTGAGGGCATACGTGAGTCGGCCATAAAAGGCAGTGACGCAGAACTTGAGGCTCCAGAGGATGCAGGCGTAAAAGGACCAGCCTATGATCTGAATCTTGGACCCCCAGACGCGATTGTAGTGTTCCCGAGAGTCAGGGTCGATGTTGGCTCGCTCGGCGTCGGTCATGTAGCTATTGGTGAGACCGTCGAATTTGGCGCCGACCAGGTATGCAGCCACTGTTTCCGCTGTGAAGACGACCTGGAGGAGAAGAATGAGGATCGTCGGTCAGCCTTCTGCTTTCTGCATGCATGCCATATTTCGTGCTGGCTGTTGGTTCGTGAACCAACACGGCAGGATTGGTTGCAGGACTTGGCGCTACTCACCCCCGTAAAGGGCATCAAATAATCGTCGAGTTGCCATCCGGCCGGTCCAACTTGGCGCCATCGTACACCGACACGGACGCCGATGGTGATTAGACCGATGGAGAGGAGTACGAACTGCTCTTCGATGCCCATGACGACATGCTAGATTGGGATGCTTGCTTGAAGAAAGTTGTGAAGGGGACGACCCGAGGGTTTGGGACAGGGAGGGGGGCGGAGGAGAAAAAGAAAATAAA